>SNQJ01S0092712.1:11343-32512 GCA_010110895.2 Picea sitchensis | reverse complement strand
AATTTCAGTAATTGACATGCATGACAATTCCATCATTGCAATTGGTGAGGTGGATCACAAGTCAAGGTTGTATAAATTCACTAAGTTTTCTGATGATGAATCCTATTTTCTACTTACACCTAAGGAGAGTACTTTGCATGCACCTCCAGTGCAACATGCATATAATCTTGTGCTTCCATCAGTTTCAAACATCAAATATGATTCCATACACTTAGATTTTGTACATGGAAATAATCATGTAGTACAGTCAGATAAGAAGCCAACACTGGAGCTTCAGGGGATTCCCAATAAGGCACAATTCACACTTCAGGCAACATGTATCATTGTAGGGAATCCATTGGATTCAAGGAGGAATCGACCTCAACATGAGGAGCCTTCTCATGCACTTTCAACTTCATAACCTGCGATTCCCATGCATTGATATATGGTTCAATCTATTGATATGCAGACTTACAATAAGGTTGTGGGAAATACATTATGGAAAATAGCCATGCAAAAGGAGTAGGAATCACTTCTAAAGAATCATACTTGGCATCTAGTTCCAGTTCCACCAGAAAGGAATATTTTTAGGTGCAGATGGGTCCACATGATCAAGAGGTACAAGGCTAGACAGGTTGCCAAAGGACTTCATCATATCCATAAATATTTCTACATCTTCACGAAGACTTTCAATGAGCAAAAGTTTCATACTTTGCAGGATCATCTTGCAGTGAAGAACACAGTTTCCTAGAAACAACTGCTATTTTCTTCTTTTGATGCATTGTCTTTTGAGGGGAGGTTTTATTCCCACATGGTTTTTCCTCTTTCCTCACTTTTATTCAGTGTTCATAGTTTCATTGTACATGAGTACCTAATATGGCCTAGTAGACGAAACTCATTTTTTACTCCATAGTGATGTTCAGGGGGGGTGTTGGAGAAATTTCTATTTTCGGCACACTAGTTCAGTGGGAGTTAATTGACTAGTTCTATTTTAGAATTTCTAATTCTATACCATCACTATTATGCATGCATTCCTAAGATAGGATATCATTGCCTATATGAGTGAATATCACTCACTCATTGAATAGATCATAATATACATTGATTCTCATTCTTCATATAGTATCTCTCTTCCTTTTCTTGATAAGATTTTTTTGTGTATGCTTTAGCTAGGTCTCTTGTGTAGGTTTCCATGAAACAATGACACTTTGGATATTCTTTGCAGGAATTTGCAATCTATTAACCAACTTAATATTGATAAAATTATGCATGCAACTAGGGTTAATAGAAACCATAACCTTCTTCTTAAGAATACAACCCTGAACCTGTAATATAAAGTTTCCACATGAAAATAAACTATTGTTTCTCCCTTTAGCAGCATGAGACCATTTATCTAAAAGAAAATTTTCAAGTGCCTCATCAAAAAGTGCCATCAACTGGATATGGCTATGTGAGTTCCACCAAATCTCCACATCACCTTTTAAATGAGACCATACCCAATGTTTCCAATTCTCTTGCACAAATGACTTCAAGTATTTTATGAATTATTCAATATTAGGTCCATCATCTTTTCCAGTAAAAAATATATTTCTTGGGATAAATCTTCAACAAAAACTAGGGTTAAAAATAACTTACTGCAGAAAATCGCGGGTTTTTTTTTTGTTTTTCTAAAAATCCCTGAAAAATTGTTGAATTTAAAATGCTCATAACTTTACTTCCCAGAATCCATTTTGTATCATTTATTTATTTTTAAATTGGGTATTTTTCTGAGGGGAATCCAAATATCCAATTTTTTTTGCCAAATTATGCTCATAAATTTTTAAATCTGAACCTAAAGTGTGCTGCCCTCTTTTTTCCTAGAAAAAATATGCAAAAAGAGCCAAAAATTTATCCCCTTCCATGGCCAAGGAAAGTGATTTGATACCAATTGTTAAGTACCTAAATAGATATGAAGATAAATCTCAAAATAAACCCACAATTTCAACAATAATAATCCAAACCATTCACCAAATACGAAATACAAGAAATAGAGAAAACCCTTGAGGTAGGGTAACACCATATATTATTCCTTATGGAAGGAATGCACTCCTCAAACAATACTTGCTTGTTACAATGACCATATTATTCACTATGTTTTATTACATTGCTTACACTTTTTTATATAACTCTCTCTATCTCCTAGGAACCTTCTAAATAGCCTTCTCACATTTATTACATCTAGCTACCATAGTGGGTCTTTATTAATATAGTGGACCTAGTCCACCTTACATTGAAATATCACAATATCATATATTAAATGACTTCCACTAAGCTCGTATTACCTCTTTAGGTCCCCCATATTACCTCCCTAGGTATACTACACAAGCTTATAATTCCTTTGAACAAGAGCATGAGAGAGATGGATACTCAGGTAGCATAGACTTAACATTAATCATTGAAAAAAGTTTGTGACACTAGAGGCATCAAAAAACTGTCCATAGGGACTGGAAGAATAACCAGTTCAAGGAGTAGACTCTAAGTAATGAGCTCAACTTCCTAAGGTCATGCTAAACCCAAATTTTGGGTGAAATGGATTGAAGAGTTTTTTCTCTATTCAAAGTCGACATGACTGCTGCCGATAGGAGATAATATTCTTTTCTCGCCCATCTTTTTTTGGTTTTTTTCATATTCAAATTAATGCTATGATACATGAGAGGAAACGAGTGTCTCGAATAAGAAACTAGTTCCAAGCAGTGGAACATACCTATTCTCATTGCAAGGGAATGCATGCGGGGCATGGACACTCGGGGGGATGTTTCCTCTATGGGTAAAGGGTGTCAAGATGGAAAGGATATATGAAAGTAAATACTTGGATAGTGATGAGAATTGTTGGGGAAAGAGGCGTATAACGAGAAATTGGGAGCCAAAAATTGTCTCAACAATGCAAGTAGGATAATGAGATTCGATTACAACTTAACTCAACCAATGTCCTTTTTTGTAGATGTTATTCCCCTAGGCCCAAAAAAGTATAAAATGGTCTCAAAAACAACAAGATCAAACTCAAGAGGAAATTTTAGATTACTTGGGCCCATAGGGGGAGGCCAGGGATTTCGTGTAGTTATTCTGTTGAAAGCCATCAACTCACTGGTAGCTATCACAATCTTGGGAGAACCCAAATATTTCCAAGATGAGGAGGATAGAATACTTGCAGAGGATCCTTCATCTACAATACATCAACGAACACCCATTATTTGGAAGGGTGTAGAAGAAGGAAGGAAAGGCTCTACAGGATCATTCCAATCAAAGCAAATCATCCTAGGACTTGGAGGGAGCATACTTGGAGAGAGTGGGATGCTCCCTTGTTCAGAAGGTGAAAAACTAGAAATGATAAGGACATGGTTGAAAGATGCATGAACCCCCAAAGAAAGAGTGTTAATGGCTAAAGATTGCATCAACAATGCCACTTCCTTACACTTGTCACTTTCCAAGAGAAGAGTGGGATCAACTGGAGATTGCATTGGAACGACCAATTCTTCAATCGTTGGTTGAGTATGATGTGAGACAACATGGTCAAGAGACGCATTATTCCCAAAAACAGGGGTAGTGTCAGCTGAAGATTGCATTGGCATGATTGCTGGTTGAATAGGATGCGAGACAACATGGTCAAGAGACCCATCACTCCCCAAAAAATAAGTGGTGTTGGCCAAAGATTGCATCGACATGAACGATGGTTGAACATGATGCGAGACACCATGGTAAAGAGATGCATCACTCTCCAAAACATGAGTGGTGTTGACCAAAGATTGCATCGACACAAATGTTGTATCAACCAAAGAAGGATTAGATTGTTGAAAAACCAAATATGACTCAGAATCCGAAGGGCTATTAGATAAGGAGTGCGCTTCTTCTACCACCACAATAGAAAGGAACAAACGAGTTAGGTGATATCCTTTTCAAAGTATACAAAGGAACTTGAGCTTACATCCTATATGTCTATGTTTCTCAATTGTATCAATGTCCCTAGCATGACTTGCAGTGGCCGGTGACATGCTCCCAACATGACTTGTAGAGGATAGTAGCTAATATCCAACATGACTAATAGAGGTTGGTGATGTTTGTCCAGTGTGAATAGTAGTGACTAGAGTTGTGCCCCCAACATGACTTACAACTACTGGTTTCTTGCCCCCATCATGACTTGCAGAGGCTGGTGATAGGTCTCCAACATGACTACCAGAGGATGGTTTTAGGTCTCCAACATGACTTGCAGAGGTTGGTGACTGGTCTCCAACATGACTTGCAAATGTTGGTGACTTATTTCCAATATAACTTGCAGTGACTGGACTTGTGCTTCTAGCATGCCTTGCAGTGGCTGGTTGCAACATCAGAGACCATGCCCCCGAGAAAGACTGATTTTGAGAGATTGTGGGACAAGAAGGGTTCTAGTATACACCATAGCCCTTTCTAGAAGGATCGTATCCTCCTCCCAACTGATTCATAAAAGGTTGTAAGGGAATCATCATCGAGAAAGCCACTTGTGAGGAGAAAGCGACATGATAAGGATTACTCATATTAGGATATATGTTTCCCCCAGATGAAGGAATTTCATGCAGGGGGTTTCCCATACTATAAAACCAACTCCCTTTGGATGGAACACCAAAGGATAGAGAGAGATTCACCATAATAAAAAATGTTTGTAGGAATCGAAACTGTGGAAGAAGGAATGACAGACATAATATAAGAAGTAGAAGGACTGCCCATTTGAGCACTTTCTCCTAGAAACATGAAGCTAGTATTGGGTCTAGAGGAAGGATGATTCCAACCTCCTATCATAGTATTTTATTGAGAGATGTGATCCCCACAAAATGAAAAAGGGGAATAAGGAGGCATCATGCCCCAGACCCCAAACTAGGATTCACATGAGACAATGAAATAAAGGATGCAAAGTGTGAAGTCAATTATGGCATACCATACAAAAAAGGATTAGTGGCCGAAGGTATTGAATGAGTACTATGATTCGACATACCACCTAGAAATAGAAAATGATTCATTCCCACAGGTTGAGTAGAGACCATGGGTTGGGTAGCATTAGATGAGGGAGCCTCTGACATCCAAATTGCCGACAACAAGAGAGTTGAGGGGACCTTATTAATCACAAAGGATATGGGAGTCAAAGGGATTCTCAAGACATTATTGTCTGACTCGGTACTCAAGGTAGGACAATCACAAGCTTGGGTGGTGGATATATATGTACCACTCTTATTAACTCTATGCCTTTTAGGAGGTGACTTCAGTAAATGATCAAGACATTGGTGGTAGATTCAAAAGATGAAGAGACCAATGGGGAGGCTAGTCTCTCTCCACAATGACTCAAAACTTGAGATAAAATACAAAGTAATAAGTCCGACTAATAATCAGAGAGCAAACTCCTAAATAAATATAAAGGCCAATGCACAAAAACATGTTATGATGGATGAAATGGACCTCCCAAACTAAAGTAGGTATGCCTCTCCCAAGAGGGGCCTGAGACTCCGCAACAATAGAGTGGACACATTAGAATCAGTTATAAGGAACCTTGTGGGTTTAACAACACAGTTGGTCAGATTCCTCCATAGAGAAAACCCTCCATAAATTCTGAGTGCTTGTTGGTGCAATTATATGCATAATATATCACCAAACATAAATTATCAACCAGGGTTCATAGTCAGTAGATTTGATGCACTATATGTGCCGATAACATATAGGTTCCTATGTATGTTTAGTATAGCTTAGATAAGAAAACCATCAATAACAAAATACTTTGTTTTCAAAGATAAGACTCTTCACACAATTCAGAAATTAGAAAACAAAACTTGCAATCATGCAGTCAAAAGATTTTGCTCAGATAATGCCTTGTCCATTTACAATCTCATGAAGTGGAAATATGGACTTTGAATTTGTTATCTGTAGCTACTATCCTTAACAACAACTAGCAAACAAATATGAGCACACTTCAACGATAACAAAGGATAAATTTCATAGTAAAAACTCTCAAACAAACACTCAATTGAAAAGGCTCTTGCTCAAATTACAAGTATGTTCATTATAGGCTTATGAAATGAAGAGATGAAATCAGATCTTGTTCCTTGTAGCAATTGAAAACAGTAATCAACAATTCACTCTTAAACAAAAGCAATCATAACTCAATTCTGTTCAATCAAACCTGTATAGTACAAAAAATCGTCAATATAATTGAAAGGCTTCATTATGGAACATGAAGGTAAAATATGAAGTCCTATTGTTACTGTACCCACTAAGAACAATACTATCTCAAACTCAGAATAACAATATTTTTTTAACAATCCCATACATCAAACAATTAAATGTTACCCTACAAAAATATAAACGAAATTATCTAACTGCTCACACTGATTCAAAAGCAAGTGATTATGTGTTGTAATTAAAATGCATTTGAAATTATTGACGAAACACAACTGTTAAATACTTAGACAATCACACAACATATAGGGAGGTTTACCTTAGCTGGGACGGTGGGCCCTTACCGAACCAACCAGGTACCTCTAAAAATATAACATGCTAAAACGTTCTAATCATACCCAGAAATTGCACAATAGATCATTTGTATTCCTTCAACTTGTAAATCGAATCAACAATCCATCATCTCGTATATTATGGAAATATATTTTGTTCTTTCCACTGCTTCATTACATCGATACACATGTCTATCCAATCTCTTATACAACATCCCTTATAAAGAAGGTGAGCCGTTACTATCAAGAGCTAAGGATAATTATTAAACAATTTTTGAAATATTATAATTGGTAATTCATATCGAATCTTTAGGGATGGACTTCATCCTCATGACATGAAGTGCATGGGTGATGAATTCGACTGTGATCTCAAAACTAATTTAGAGGCTTCGATCCAACTGATTTCTTGGAATCTCCAACTGCATACTCGTTCAACAAGCGATTTCTGGAAATAGTGATTTGGTACCAGAATACACACAGTCGGGTACCAAAATAGGCGCAATTGTTTGGTACTGGAATAGAACAATCGCACTGGTACCGGAATAGGCGCAGTTGTTTGGTACTGGAATAACACAGTCGCATTGATACCATAATAGCACAGGCTAGTACCGGAATAACACAGGGAAATACCAGATCAATGTTATGCGGTTTTGTTGGTACCGGATCAATGTTGCTTAAGATCAAATGATTAGGATCATATAAAATCAAACATTTAATCATTTTAACTCAAGAAAACTAAACAAACCATGCTTTAATCATAAGTTACCTCTTATGCACATGATGAAGGTCATCACGTGTATTTATGGAGGAAACAATCAATTAGATACACATAGCATAGGTAAAATTGACTCAGACAAAGATAATATAGGGTAATAGAGGTGTCAATACCGAGACTCAACATTCCCCCATGCTTAAGTCATTGCATGTCCTCATGCAACAATGATCTTCAAAATTTTAAAATTAATGATACTCCTCACTCGATCAAGCATTCCCTGAAGTTCCACCTTTCTTCAGCTCCTTAAGTTATCTTTTAAGTAACTTGTTATAGAATATAAACTTCCTGGCCTATGCTTCACACTTCTGACCCATGGAAAAGTAGCTATGACATAAAAGTGGAGTCATGAGTAATAAATTAGATCTGTTAGTGATTTGACGTTAAGTCTTATCCAATCTATTTTTGATCATAGTTAAGAGAAAGGGCTAGATGTGAATCTAATATGATTATAGAATATTGGACAAGAGTTTTCAAAATGAATTTGACTACTAGCTCCCCCCCCTGGCTAGATTACCTTTAAAATAAAAGCGATATAAGCATAGTTTAGATCTCATTTGAAGAGAGGAACACATAAAAGAATACATCCCAAGATGATTAAGTCATTTCTTATCCAAGATTTTAGAGATGAAGCTCTTCTTGTTTAGGTAAGGTGAATTACAGATACCGAGGGTCCCACTTCTCATGCAAACCTATTTATTTTAAAGATATAACTCTAAAGTGGATACTTGAAGGTTCTTAAGAACATCATCCGAGAGATATAAATGTCATCTCCTAGCCTTGATTTGATAATGCTTCAGAATGAGACCCAATGGTTTTTGTTCAGTTTTAGGTGTGCCACTTTATGTTTTTCAACTCCCTTTACCTGGCATAGCCTCACTGCCAGCAGGCCTGTTCAGTACCCCGACGGGTTTACCTTAGTACCATACAAGCATGGCCCCGTTGCCAGTAGGCCTGTTCAGTACCCCGACTGGTTTACTTGTACTTCTTGATACTTCCTTTTTATTATATTACTCAAAATATTTAGAATGATGTATGTAGTTCATTGACAGTTTTAGAGTATAAGGAAGGCAGGTGGTACGAGAGTGTTTTAGAGTTATTAGGCACATAATTAATTGTTTGGAATTATCCCAAGGGTGACATCATCCACATTCAACTTAAATCTCAACTATTCAATGTATAATGGAACATCTCAGATAATGACTAAGAGGTCCCTCTAGTTAATCCTATTGGGGTTCTCATGAAAGTTCATTGATGTTTTGCAAGGGCCGTCCACCACATGAGGTTTTCATCAATCCCTCCCAAGAAAAACTTGTAAAGATAAACTTGGATAAGAACTTGTTTGAATCAACTAGGTTAATATTAGACATAATGGTGTCACCACTTTTCAATGGATACTTCAATTAACAATCACTTTTTCAAAATGATGAGGTAATAATACAATTGCACCCATTATCATATAGAGCTAAATGTGGAAATGTCTTCTTAAAGGATAACAATGATGATTCATTTAGGGGTGAGTGTAGAAATGTAGGAGGAATATGTACATGAGAGTAAAGAACAATTAAACACAAGACTTAAATGATCCTTGATAGAAAGAACTTGAAGATACTAGCCCATACCTCTAATTACCTAAAGTGAAAACGATGTTAAGCACATGACAAAGATCATATCACCTTGGCATAAGTACCAGATTGGTAACTGGTATCATAACATGTTTCTGCAATACCGTAATAGATAGTATCGGAATAGGACAATAATGAAACAAAGCAGTACTGGAATGGAGCGGAGGGCAGAAACAAAGTGTCAGGATGAATGATTTCTATAGAAGGAGATGTATACGAGGGCTTGCAAAAATTCATGGTAGGGAGCGTGCAATGATTGAGAGTAACCATATGTTTACTGCATAATTAGTCTAATTTATTTAATAAAACAAAAAATGTTGAATTTATATGTCCTAGTACTTAAATTGAGCAACAAAACTTGAATATATGATTAGAGCTACCAACACCTTGTTACCAGTACCAGATCACTTGAGTACCAGATGGACGCAGGGTTGTGCTCAGTACCAGAATAGTGCATGGTTCCTTCTTCAGTATCAAATGAATGCAAAGATGTTGTTCAATACCGGATGATCACAACAACATGGTTCAGTACCGAAATAATGCATAAATGACCATTGGTACCAAATGAGGACAACGATGGTTCAGTACTGGTGGCAGTGCCTTTTAGAAGTAGTTGGTGTTCGGTGATTTGATTCAACTGAAAAATCATGTAGATGGAACAAATACCAACACTAGATGTAGGAATTCTGAGTTTGCATTGGAATAATGCAAAAAGAATTTGGTGATTGGACTCCAAGTTCTGTGACAAGAGGCTATTCTGTAATTGGATGACCATATGTTGAGATTTAGAACCCTCCTCTTTTGGAACTAGGCTGATCACTGCTCCTATTGGCACTTCCATTTTATTACAAAAATAATAATCCTAACTACTACTATCTCAACAACCACTCCCCCATGCTTGAGGTTTTTCATGGCCTCATGCAAACAATGTGAGACGCAAAAAAAATGCTGCTCAGAGGGTTATGAACATATGCTAAAAACAAACCAATAGAACCAATTAAAACTAGATTTTTATTCATGCTTACAAACATAAAATTTAGGGAAAATGTCAAAATTTGAATTATAGCTATGAATAAAATAGTTTAGAATTAACATTAGGTTTCAACTTCTATTAAAAAGGTCAGTTAATTGATTATCCTTGTGAAATGGTGGTATTAAAATAGATAGGTAATGAAAAATCACAAATGCATCATTTTTAACAACTTAAGGAAAAAGAAGAAATTTGAAGAAATAGGTCATGAAGCACTTCGTTAAGTGTTATCTTTTGTTGACAAGGATGCCTTCTGCACTTTTGAAACCCTTCCTGTATTATGTTTTCATTCAGAGGATGAAGATATTCCCTTTTCATAAGATTCCAAACAAAATTATCATAACTTTTAAAAAGAAATCTACTATAGGAACAAAAGATCTTAAACCGATTTCTTTATTGACTTTTGACATTCCCATTTATGAAAATTATGAAAGATATGTTGCATACTTATGTGAAACATTTATTTATTTATTTACCTATCCTACTCTAATTGAACAAAATAAAATGTCCTTCAAGTATAGGAATACTTCCAATGAAGCCATGTGCATAACAAGGTTAGAAATATATCCATACTCTGGTTTAAAAGATAAATTTTAATGCATACCGGAGTATGAAAGACCAACTTCTTTGATGATGAGATCAAATAACAATGAAAAGTAAAAGAGTAGTGTGACTTGACAACTAATTTGAACCATCTTTCAATAGGATCAAGATATTCTCGTTTCTCTTCTTTGTTTAGGTCACACATCATGTCCTCTTCCATGCTACGCAGATTATCTTCTTCAAGATGATTGGTCTTTGGAGTACATACATGATCTACTGAGAGGCATGCTAAGAACTCCTCAATCTCAGGTTCCAATGGTTTCTCTCCATTGAATTCTTTCCATGATTCTTGAGTCTCCTCAACAAATTGACAATAGGAATCCGAAGGGACTTCTAAATCTTCTTGTAGAGAGACAAATAAATTCTTGGCTACTATCAAGATATGCTCTTCCTGAGAGGCGGATATCCCAACTGCTGCTAGAATGTGAGAAAGTTCTTGGAGGAACCTTCTTCAATCTCTTGATCATCCTTGAATTACTATAGCTGGTTGATGATTCCTGTCTCACAACACAACTTAGTACTCAAGGGTTCTTACATCACCCCAAATATGATTTATCATCAAAGATCTGAATTTTAAAACTATTTGCAAAAATATAACACACCAAACTTGAACTCCTTGCATTACTAGGACCCTGTTGTCACTAGGTTATTTGTTCACACAAGTTAGCTGATCATAAATATAACTAAATTTGCATAAATAAAAACACACTTACATTAAAATAAAAACACTTCTACATCAATGGAAGAGGACAACCTAACTTTGGAGTAACCCCACTAAAGTGGATGCATGGGATCTTCACACATGTCTTACCATATTCTCTCCGCCCTTAGGTAATCCATAAAACCAATCCAAAACTGTTAAAACAATCTAATCCAAATACTACCTATTACTGTTTACAACTCCCCGACAACGACGCTAAAATGTTGGTGCAATTATATGCATAATATATTACCAAACATAAATTATCAACTGGGATTCATAATCAATAGAGTTGATGCACTATATGTGCCGATAACAGATAGGTTCCCATGTCTGTTTAGTATAGCTTAGATAAGAAAACCATCAATAAAAAAATACTTTGTTTTCAAAGATAACACTCTTCACACAATTCAAAAATTAGAAAGGAAAACTTGCAATTATGCACTCAAAAGATTTTTCTCAGATAATGCCTTGTCCATTTACAAGATCATGAAGTGGAAAGATGGACTTTGAATCTGTTATC
Organism: Picea sitchensis; assembly: GCA_010110895.2. Taxonomy (NCBI): domain Eukaryota; kingdom Viridiplantae; phylum Streptophyta; class Pinopsida; order Pinales; family Pinaceae; genus Picea; species Picea sitchensis. The sequence goes on along the minus strand of SNQJ01S0092712.1, from coordinate 20,774 downwards.
TATAGCTACTATCCTTAACAACAACTAGCAAGAAAATCTGAGCACACTTCAATGATAACAGAAGATAAAGTTTATAGTAAAAACTCTCAAACAAACACTCAATTGAAAAGGCTCTTGCTCACATAACAAGTTTGTTCATTATAGGCTTATGGAATTAAGAGATGAAATCAGACCTTGTTCCTTGTAGCAATTGAAAACAATAATCAACAATTCACTCTTAAACAAGAGCAATCATAACTCAATTCTGTTCAATCAAACCTGTATAGTAGAGAAAACCGTCAATATAATTGAGAGGCTTCATTATGGAACATGAAGGTAAAAGATGAAGTCCTATTGTTCCTGTACCCACTAAGACCAATACTATCTCAAACTCAGAATAACAATATTTTTTTAACAATCCCATACATCAAATAATTAAATGTTACCCTATAGAAATAGAAAGGAAATGATCTAACTGCTCACATTGATTCAAAAGCAAGTGATTCTGTGTTGTAATTAAAATGCATTTGAAATTATTGACGAAGCACAACTGTTGAATACTCACACAATCACACAAAGAACATACACGGAGGTTTACCTTAGTTGGGATAGTGGGCCCTTGCTGAACCAACCAGGTACCTCTAAAAAGATAACAGGCTAAAACATTCTAATCATACTGAGAAATTGCACAATAGATCATTTGTATTCCTTCAACTTGTAAATCGAATTAGCAGTCCATCATCTCGTACATTATGGCAATATATTCTATTCTTTATAATGCTTCATTACATCAATACATATGTCTATCCTATTTCTTATACAACATCCCTTATAAAGAAGGTGAGCCGTTATTATCAAGAGCTAAGGATAATTATTAAACAATTTTTGAAATATTATAAATTGTAATTCATATCGAATCTTTAGGGATGGAATTCATCCTCATGACACGAAGTGCATGAGTGACGAAGTCGATCGTGATATCAAAACTGATTTAGAGTCTTCGATCCAACTGATTTCTTGGAATCTCTAACTGCATACTCGTTCAACATGCAATTTCTAGAAATAGCTATTTGGTACCAGAATACACACAGTCGGGTACCAGAATAGGCGCAATTGTTTGGTATCGGAATAGAACAGTCGCACTGGTACCAAAATAAGAATAGTTTTTTGGTACCAGAATAACATAGTCGCACTGGTACCAGAATAGCACAGGCTGGTACTAGAATAACACTGGGCAATACCAGATCAATGTTATGCGGTTCTATTGGTACCAAATCAATGTTGCTTAAGATCAAATGATTAGGATCCTATAAAATCAAACATCGTTTTAACTCAAGAAAACTAAACAAACCATGATTTAATCATAAGTTACCTCTTATGCACATGAACGAGGTCATCAAGCGTATTTATGGAGGAAACAGTCAATTATATACACATAACATAGGTAAAATTGACTCAGGCAGAGATAATATAGGGTAATAGAGGTGTCAATACTGAGACTCAATAGTGCTATCCAATCCCTATTTGACCTAGGGTACCTACAGAATAACCCTTGCAAGCAACCTATGCAACTACCTATTTCAAGCAACTAAAGTCACCATGATATAACCAATTCTTAGGTGAGGAGTTGCAAGTCTGGTCCACCATATGGGAAGGGTAGCAAAGCCCAAAATATTGAAAGAAATGCCTCTCACGGAGGTAAAGGAAATAGCAAGACCCCCATATACAAATAGAACCCCAGAAATATCTTTGGCACTAGGAAGGTATTAGAGGGCTATCTATGCAACCAAATTCGTGCGACCTTGTGCTTAACTTCGGTGTGAGTGGAGCCTCCCGAGGACACCAGTTATATAATGGGTGTCACCACTCCCTGGTCATGTTCAATTTTATAGCCTTGGATAATTTTACTCACAAAATCCTATTCCGAGGCCCTAGGTCCTATACTTGTTTGTGTACCCTGAAAAATAAATGGTTTCTAATCAATTTTAATTATTCAACGTTAATTTTAATGGATTCTGCTTGCTCAAGAGGTGCGATCGTGAAATTGATGGTACTATGGCTCAACATATATAGAAAGAAGAAAATATAATAACACTACTAAGTAATAGTCTTGATTTTGAATGAGATGGTATGCTTCTAAATGTTGTTTCTAATATGCAATCTCTACAATTTCAATGAAGTGCAATCTTTCCTAATATGCCAAAACTAATGGAAAGTAGCCAAAAGTGCAAATTCCATAAGTAAAATGCAAGAAGCCATTCTTTTTTTTGTATTTTTGATACAATGAAAAGAAAATGCAAGGACTGAATAACAACTTCACAGATAGACCCTACTACAAGCAAAAGGAGACAAGACAATCATGATACCAAGAATAAACTACCTAGACTAGTATGCAAGGAAAAAAATGAGAAAACTGATAAGAAAGGAGTTTTCCCAAAGAATTCACCAATAAAGAGGCTTACTATCACTCTGTAGGCACTTAAAAGTCATAATAAGGACCCAAGAAGTCTCAACAACCATCAAAATTCACCCAACAATCACTAAAATCAACCAAAATGACTCAAAAAATAGTGTACGTGACTGTGCTGAGAACAACTCGCGTATGTACGTGCCCTAAAGGAAGACAACTCGTGTATGTATGCGCCCTAAAGGAATAAATATTGCGTATGTACGCGTCTGTCAAGAGAAAACCCACATATGTCAAAGAAGACACTTCCAAGGAAAGGGTTAGGCCAAGAAACTCAGATACAAGGAAAAATATAGGTTGTCAAGAAACATACGATAGAGAAACACAGGAAAAAAAAGAGAAAACAAAGGACAAAAACACCCAATACCCAAAAAATGAGATCTCCCCAGCGGAGTCGCCAATTATGGCATCGAGAAAATATCTCTATGGCTAGGGTCAAACCATAATAGATGGAAAGACACCCAGAAATCAACTCTAATCTCAAGTATGCTATATAAATGAAAGGCTAACAACAAAAGGATAGAAGCCTACCTCGTCTGAGCGTCCTAAGAAGACCACCGTTGAGCACATGACCCAAAGCTTTATACCTGCAACTTGTCCTCAACAACCAATATACACAAGCATGTGGTAATGATATATAATGTTAGCATACAAATTAGCATAATCCATTAACATACAAAACAAATATGCCCATGGAAAGTAATAAAAATATTTGCAAGATATAAATTGGATGAGAAAATAATATTTCTATTAATGTGATCAACAAAAGTACATAGGTTGCAAACTTCTATAACGACACATATAGAACCGAGAAACTAAGTCCCTCCAACTGGGCCTCCACCACTTCAATCCTCCACAAAGGAAATCTCACATGAAGTTCTCCATCTCAAGATAGGAAGAGCTTGGGGGCTGAACACAAGAAGTTCAAACTTACAAGAACAAATGGATGTAGACTCAATTTGAGGTGAAATTTCTCCAGAGTATCTTTTCTCTCTATGATGAATTCCATCAAGGCTTGGATATGGCTCAATTTATAATCTCCAAATGGAATTGAAGAGTTGATTCAAAGAATGTCCTGTATATGGAAGGTCAAGGATCATGGATCACGTGACATGGCATGGAAAACTCAACATATTTTCATTTTTTGAGTACCAAACTTGATGTATGCGAGATGTAATGGAGAAACCTGCGTATATGCAAGATGTATAACTTCTAGGTCGCGTATATGGAAAAAATGTGTATTTTTAGCTTTGGAGTGAACAAAAAGGGAAAATGAAGTCTGCAAATGGAAATGGAAGGCCATCAAAGAAATATGCATGGAGTGTGGAAAATTTTTCTATAACTCTACACCTTCTTTTCCTATTTCATCAGGTGTCTACATTTTGGGAATGCCAGCCACGTCTTCCTTTCCTTCCATGAGTATACCTAGAATCAACACTTCCATACCATATATTGTGATGCCCACATATGGATCTCCATTCATTGGGGGGCCAAGCCTTGTTTTCATCACCATAAGTTTATTTTCTTCCACCTCCAACATCCCTATAGGCAACCTAGTAATGTTGAATGTTGGTTTTCCATTCAGATGGAATGAATCTAGCGGGTTTGGGGATACTCCTAGCCAGGATAGGGGAAACAATGTTTATGTGGGATTAAACATCCCATGGGGTAGCACACTAATTCCTCAAATCTCTAATCCTTCCACATTTACCTTTTTTCTTGGGGGAATTCCCATTGGGGGAACTTATGGTATAGGGAGCAGTGGACCTTCTAATCATACAATTGTTCTTGGGGGAATTCTCCCTAGGGGAAATTATTATCAGTGGGGTGTTTGTCCTTTTATCCACACTTTTGGTCCTAGATGTTATTTTTCTGGGGCTGTTTATGGTTAGGGAAGTAGTATTCCTTTATGGTCCATGTCTTCTATTGGAGGTAATCCTTTTTGGGGGCATGTATGGTCCTAAAAGTAGTACTGTTTCAAGGAGTCCTTTTATCCCTAGAGGAAATCCTTCCGGGGGCATGTTTGGTCCTAGGAGAAGTAATTCTCTCGAGAGTGCTTCCATCCCAGTGGGCACTAACCATTTTGGTAATATAAATCCCATCAAAAACATAAATATGAGGGGGCCTCAGGGTCCATCCAGGTCACATGATGCTTTGTCATCTACCCAATATTCCTTTTCCAAAACTCCATTTTCTTTCTTGGTTACTTTAGACTTGTCAAACTTGTCACGTTTGAAAAATTACCCCATTCTCCATGACCAACTATGACCGGCCATATCGACTAAGTTTCCATCAAACATGCCGAAGTTTGACAAAAAGACAAGAGAATACCTGTCCACAAATATTATGACCTATCACCTGTGGTGTTCATCAAATTTTTTGATGGATTACAGTGTTAGAATATGTCTTTTCGAGTGATCCTTGACTAGAGGTGTCACAAAGTGGTATATCGAACTTAAGGGAGATTCCTTCAATAGTTTCAATAAATTGGCCATGACATTTTTGACATACTTCCAATTTCCCATTAGGTACGAGATTAGGATAGATATATTGACATCTCTATGTTAGGATACATACACTCATAATTTTTCATCACATCCATGACTAGAGGAAACAACGTAGGATGATGAAAGCTAATATTCCTGACCAACTCCTCATGGAGTGGTTTACTAAATCCCTCTTTCCACCTATCACCAAGGATGTTGCTATGGAAGGGGAAGAGTTTGAGGATAAGTCTATCTTAGGTGCCCAACAATTAGACATGATCTACTCTTAGTGATAACAAACACAAACTCCTCTTACCCCTTTTTCCACAACTCTCCATTCACTATGCCAAATCTCTTTTCCACACAATAGTTACAGGAATTTCCATTTCCTGCAGTGGCTGCCAGAAACCTTTGTTACTTGATTTAAAAAATCTTGTTCTTCCCTTTTCCAATACATTCAATCACCTTCAATCTGATGTACACAAGTCCAGAGTGTTGTCTAACCACTAGATCATCAATCTCATAATCAAATATTACATGGTATCTCAGTTCTAGATACCAAAGACTGCATCCTCCATTATCGTTATCAAATCCATTAGTCCATCAACTATTTCCATACTCAAATTCCTTCTACGATCCATCAAACATCAATAGGTACCTATGACCTCATATTATAATTCTGCTATACCATACATTGTCAAAGTTAACATTTTGAAAATATTTGTGAGAAAATAACCATTAAAATATTGTACAACCTATAGGAGAAATATCTTGATTTCTCATGCATTTTAAATGCATCAATACCAACAATAATATAGAAGAATTACCTCTTATCTATTATTTATTTGCGCTTTGCATCCAAAGGTTTCAATGTCAATTTCCTTTGAAGAGGAAATGCAACCTCTATTCTACCATTTGATAGACTGGAATTAGTTTCTTACCAGTCTGTTAGCACTCAAAATATACTGGTAAAATTTTAAGCGTCTTCATTAAACTCATGCTTGATTCGTCAAGTATTCCTGAGGATATTTTCCTGTTGTCACAATTTCCAATTCTTCCATTGAGCCTTCAAGTCCTTCATCGAGTCTCAATGATCTCTTACCATCAGTTTTTGCCCAGTCTATTCAAGTTAAAATTGGTACACTAGCCCTCAGAAGGTCATCCAGGAGAAAACTTGTACTAGCAGAGGAATCTCATCAGAAGACTGAGGTTATCAAGCCTAGAACTAGGTTGTCAAAATTGAAAGGTTCTCCTCTTGAAAAGGAAGCAATAGAGGCCATAGTCCAATTAAAAGAATATCCATCAGAGCCATCCCCAGAGATAGTTCAAAGGCCTAAAACTAATATGGCTCAACTACTTAAGAATGCAAATAGACAACTCAAGAGAAACATCAAGAAAAAGGTGATTCATAAGAAACATTTGATTAATATGTACAAGCAAAACCTTCATCTGAGAGAAGACAACAAAAATCTCACTAAGGACTTGTATTTGGCCAAAAACATGTCGAGTAAGAAGAATTTATCTATTTTCCTTAAGGATATTACTTCAACTAGTTCTCCTAAGTAAAATGTTAATATGCAGGTGTCTCTTGAAAGTTTGCAGCTCAAGTTTTATCACTCATCATATGATATAGTTTAAGATCTGCACTGTTAACATTTTTCTTTCAAGTTGATGAACAAAGATTTTTCCTTTTTTCCTATATTAAGTTATGTAAGGGGGTAGAAGGAAAGTGAATCAAAGGCATTTTGACAATGGAATATCATATCACTTATGTAGAAGAATTGCATAGCATGGAAGTCATCAAGGAATTCTCAAGAAAGAGAATCCAATACATTAGTAAATACTCTGTTTTGGTGTCTCCGATTTAACCATTGGACAAGGTTCAGATGAAGGTGCAGTTGAAATAATTTTTTCATACTTTTCTTTTCAGTTTTGCAACCTCAATTACTTATGGAGCATATTGACAAACCTTCTATGTTTATCTCAAGCATATGAAATTATGAATGGTCATTGATTTTTATTATGAAGAGGGAGGTATAAGTGCATGCATCTGAGATGAAGCCTGAGTAATCTTAGTATGAGTAATGGACTATGGTGGTATGTGCTTATATGAAGCATCCTTCCAGGCTCTAAGTTAGTTTCCAAACAATTTTGATGAATTTTGTGTGAAAACAGTCACCTACAGGAGTTTGCAGTGCAAACTGCTTTTTTTACAGTATCTGCCCTGCAAACTTGTCTATTTTCAACATGGATGAGTTTTGGTCAAAATTCGACTTGGCAAGAGGATTTTTGGGTCAAGGTGGCCACATATATTTGAATATAATATCATCCCCCATCAAATCATGTAGGTGGCACTTCGTTTCCTCAATGGAAACATTCTAAGGATCAAATCCTAAAATGTAGGAATATGAATAGATTTGGAAATTTGTATTTTCCTGTTTTAGTCATGATATTTGGAGTTATATTTTGATGAAATGGAAATGTATTTTTGAAAGTTAAGAGATTTTTTTTACAAGCACAAGCTCCTCTTCAAAAATTTCTCTCAGTTTTCCAAAATCCGTTTTGATTTGGGAGATATAGGTGAATCTTTGAGAGGCACAAATTCAAATTTGAGTTGGATATCTTCAACAAACTAAAGATAGGTGAAGAGATTATGAGATCCATATATTTTGGATCTAGATACTATTGCAATATTTCTATATAAAGGACCAAATAGAGGAGAAATGAGGGGGGGTTCGATGGTGAGGACTTAGAGAGACTCCTTTGTAAAATACTTTTGAATGCATATTGGAATATAAGCTCTTTTCACTGTATTTGTTCAGAGCTCCATTTCTTTTATCTTCTTTTGTACCTATGATGAATGTACATTTCATATATTCAATGTCTATTCAGTGATTGATAAAATTATTTTTATCATTGCATTGGTAGGAAAAGAATCACAAGTACTTTTCCTATTGTAACTAACCTTTCATATGTACTATTAGTGTATATGATCTTGTTGGTATGATATCATTCTCCATCCACTTTCAATTCTTAAGTTATCTGATCAGTACAATGAGGGCCCTATTTGTCTGAGTGTGTTTATATATGTCTTGAGTGAGTGAGTTTATAGCCAAGTCATTCAACTTGATCCATTTTATACCTTTATTTGAAAATTTGATCAAGTTACCAATCTCACTCGATCTACAACCTAGAGTGACTCTTGGAGTGATAACAAATTGGCACCATTTCCGGGGAGAGGAGTTTGAAGAAAGCTTCCCTGAGAGACGACATAGTTCTATTTTTTGATGATAGACAAAGTCTAGGCATAATATTGGTTGTAATACTCTATCTGGAGATTCCATGAAGGACGAATTCAATGGTGATTCTACAATCTTCAAATGTTGAAGGAATTTGCTGCTCTTTTGGCTCGAAGGTTTGCACCTCTTAACTTTTCTTCAGTTCTCGGTTTCCCACATCCAATACCTCCTATGGATATTTGGGGAGACTACCTTCTAATATTCAGAGAAAGGAACGAGGACAATCCTTCAGATCACCTCATCAGATTTCATCAATGCATGGCTCAGTTAAATATACATGATGAATATGTGCTCATGAAGATGTTTATGTATTCATTGGAAGGGGATGGTCACGAATGGTACATATCCTTGCCTCCTTATAGAATATCTTCTTTAAAATAATTTCATTTAGCATTCCATCATAGATGTGAAAGGTATTTTTCTTAGGAACTTCTTTTTGAGCATTGTTGTGAGGAATTTCATTTAGATATTTAGCATGTTGTTTCTTCTAGTAGTGAGGATGAAAGTGGGTATATTAATGAAGATACAGATGAGGATAAAATTATTTCTAGTGCTACTTCCCAAGAATAGTATCTACCATATATAAATGATGATAATATTAATGATTGCATTACTGAGGATGCTTTAGATGAACCTGTTGATTCAAATATAGATAAGAAGGATGATAATGATGAGGAAGAAGGTGATGTTATTTCAAATATGTTTCAAAATCATATTGTTGATGATTATATGCAAGAATATTCATCTCTGCCATTAGGATTTTATCCTAATGTTCCCATATTTGACAAATATAGTGATGATGAGGAAGATTTAAAAGTTTATGAAGGCTTGTTGACTAATGGAATATCATGTAGTTCTAATTTTCAGCAAGGCGATGATCATCAATGTAATTATGCTATGGTTGACGATAGTTATGAGTCCGTTGTTCAAAATTCCAATGAAAATCTCCCTAGTTTTGATACATCTTTTAAATATATCATTGTTGGGGAGAGTAATCACTAGTTCTCTCATGATATATTTTTAAAGACTCATTCTTCATTTGATCATTATGGAGACAATGATGTAGAGGATCAAGAACATATCTCTTCTTTTCTCTCAGAAATTGTCAGCTGTAATGGGCCAACACATCATAGTGATGGATCTGAGTCACATGGATTTAGCAAAGGGGAAGACATACATGAGCAACCAATGCTTTTGAAT
>SNQJ01S0092712.1:0-11293 GCA_010110895.2 Picea sitchensis | reverse complement strand
CCATCAAAATTCACCCAACAATCACTAAAATCAACCAAAATGACTCAAAAAATAGTGTACGTGACTGTGCTGAGAACAACTCGCGTATGTACGTGCCCTAAAGGAAGACAACTCGTGTATGTATGCGCCCTAAAGGAATAAATCTTGCATATGTACGCGTCTGTCAAGAGAAAACCCACATATGTCAAAGAATACACTTCCAAGGAAAGGGTTAGGCCAAGAAACTCAGATACAAGGAAAAATATAGGTTGTCAAGAAACATACGATAGAGAAACACATGAAAAAAAAGAGAAAACAAAGGAGAAAAACACCCAATACCCAAAAAATGAGATCTCCCCAGCGGAGTCACCAATTATGGCATCGAGAAAATATCTCTATGGCTAGGGTCAAACCACAATAGATGGAAAGACACCCAGAAATCAACTCTAATCTCAAGTATGCTATATAAATGAAATGCTAACAACAAAAGGATAGAAGCCTAACTCATCTGAGCGTCCTAAGAAGATCACCGTTGAGCACATGACCCAAAGCTTTATACCTGCAACTTGTCCTCAACAACCAATATACACAAGCATGTGGTAATGTTATATAATGTTAGCATATAAATTAGCATAATCCATTAATATACAAAACAAATATGCCCATGGAAAGTAATAAAAATATTTGCAAGATATAAATTGGATGAGAAAATAATATTTCTATTAATGTAATCAACAAAAGTACATAGGTTGCAAACTTCTATAACGACACATATAGAACCAAGAAACTAAGTCCCTCCAAATGGGCCTCCACCACTTCAATCCTCCACAAAGGAAATCTCACATGAAGTTCTCCATCTCAAGATAGGAAGAGCTTGGGGGATGAACACAAGAAGTTCAAACTTACAAGAACAAATGGATGTAGACTCAATTTGAGGTGAAATTTCTCCAGAGTATCTTTTCTCTCTATGATGAACTCCATCAAGGCTTGGATATGGCTCAATTTATAATCTCCAAATGGAATTGAAGGGTTGATTCAAAGAATGTCCTGTATATGGAAGGTCAAGGATCATGGATCACGTGACATGGCATGGAAAACTCAACATATTTTCATTTTTTGAGCACCAAACTTAATGTACGCGATATGTAATGGAGAAACCTACGTATATGCAAGATGTATAACTTCTAGGTCGTGTATATGGAAAAAATGTGTATTTTGAGCTTTGGAGTGAACAAAAAGGGAAAATGAAGTCTGCAAATGGAAATGGAAGGCCATCAAAGAAATATGCATGGAGTGTGGCAACATTTTCTATAACTCTACACCTTCTTTGCCTATTTCATCAGGTGTCTCCATTTTGGGAATGCCAGCCACGTCTTCCTTTCCTTCCATGAGTATACCTAGAATCAACACTTCCATCCCATATATTGTGATGCCCACATATGGATCTCCATTCATTGGGGGGCCAAGCCTTGTTTTCATCACCATAAGTGTATTTTCTTCCATCTCCAACATCCCTATAGGCAACCTAGTAATGTTGAATGTTGGTTTTCCATTCAGATGGAATGAATCTAGCGGGTTTGGGGATACTCCTAGCCAGGATAGGGGAAACAATTTTTATGTGGGATTAAACATCCCATGGGGTAGCACACTAATTCCTCAAATCTCTAATCCTTCCACATTTACCTTTTTTCTTGGGGGAACTTATGGTATAGGGAGTAGTGGACCTTCTAATCATACAATTGTTCTTGGGGGAATTCTCCCTAGGGGAAATTATTATCAGTGGGGTGTTTGTCCTTTTATCCACACTTTTGGTCCTAGATGTTATTTTTCTGGGGTTGTTTATGGTTAGGGAAGTAGTATTCCTTTATGGTCCATGTCTTCTATTGTAGGTAATCCTTTTTGGGGGCATGTATGGTCCTAAAAGTAGTAATGTTTCTAGGAGTCATTTTATCCCTGGAGGAAATCCTTCTGGGGGCATGTTTGGTCCTAGGAGAAGTAATTCTCTCGAGAGTGCTTCCATCCCAGTGGGCACTAACCATTTTGGTAATATAAATCCCGTCAAAAACATAAATATGGGGGGGCCTCAGGGTCCATCCAGGTCACATGATGCTTTGTCATCTACCCAATATTCCTTTTCCAAAACTCCATTTTCTTTCTTGGTTACTTTAGACTTGTCAAACTTGTCACGTTTGAAAAATTACCCCATTCTCCATGACCAACTATGACCGGCCATATCGACTAAGTTTCCATCAAACATGCCGAAGTTTGACAAAAAGACAAGAGAATACCTGCCCACAAATATTATGATCTATCACCTGTGGTGTTCATCAAATTTTTTGATGGATTACAGTGTTAGAATATGTCTTTTCGAGTGATCCTTGACTAGAGGTGTCACACAGTGGTATATCGAACTTAAGGTAGATTCCTTCAATAGTTTCAATAAATTGGCCATGACATTTTTGACATACTTCCAATTTCCCATTAGGTACGAGATTAGGATAGATATATTGACATCTCTATGTTAGGATACATACACTCATAATTTTTTATCACATCCATGACTGGAGGAAACAATGTAGGATGATGAAAGCTAATATTCCTGACCAACTCCTGATGGAGTGGTTTACTAAATCCCTCTTTCCACCTATCACCAAGGATGTTGCTATGGAAGGGGAAGAGTTTGAGGAGAAGTCTATCTTAGGTGCTCAACAATTAGACATGATCTACTCTTAGTGATAACAAACACAAACTCCTCTTACCCCTTTTTCCACAACTCTCCATTCACTATGCCAAATCTCTTTTCCACACAATAGTTACAAGAATTTCCGTTTCCTGCAGTGGCTGCCAGAAACCTTTGTTACTTGATTTAAAAAATATTGTTCTTCCCTTTTCCAATACATTCAATTACCTTCAATCTGATGTACACAAGTCTAGAGTGTTGTCTAACCACTAGATCATCAATCTCATAATCAAATATTACAGGGTATCTCAGTTCTAGATACCAAAGACTGCATACTCCATTATCGTTATCAAATCCATTAGTCCATCAGCTATTGCCATACTCAAATTCCTTCTACGATCCATCAAACATCAATAGGTACCTATGACCTCATATTATAATTCTGCTATACCATACATTGTCAAAGTTAACATTTTGAAAATATTTCTGAGAAAATAACCATTAAAATATTGTACAACCTATAGGAGAAATATCTTGATTTCTCATGCATTTTAAATGCATCAATACCAACGATTAGATAGAATAATTACCTCTTATATATTATTTATTTGCGCTTTGCATCCAAAGGTTTCAATGTCAATTTCCTTTGAAGAGGAAATGCAGCCTCTATTCTACCATTTGACAGACTGGAATTAGTTTCTTACCAGTCTGTTAGTGCTCAAAATATACTGGTAAAATTTTAAGCGTCTTCATTAAACTCATGCTTGATTCGTCAAGTATTCTTGAGGATATTTTCCTGTTGTCACGATTTCCAATTCTTCCATTGAGCCTTCAAGTCCTTCATCGAGTCTCAATGATATCTTACCATCAGTTTTTGCCCAGACTATTCAAGTTAAAATTGGTACACTATCCCTCAGAAGGTCATCCAGGAGAAAACTTTTACTAGCAGAGGAATCTCATCAGAAGACTGAGGTTATCAAGCCTATAACTAGGTTGTCAAAATTGAAAGTTTCTCCTCTTGAAAAGGAAGCAATAGAGGCCATAGTCCAATTAAAAGAATCTCCATCAGAGCCATCCCCAGAGATAGTTCACAGGCCTAAAAATAATATGGCTCAACTACTTAAGAATGAAAATAGGCAACTCAAGAGAAACATCAAGAAAAAGGTGATTCATAGGAAACATTTGATTAATATGTACAAGCAAAACCTTCATCTGAGAGCAGACAACAAAAATCTCACTAAAGACTTGTATTTGGCCAAAAACATGTCGAGTAAGAAGAATTTATCTATTTTCCTTAAGGATATTACTTCAACTAGTTCTCCTAAGTAAAATGTTAATATGCAGGTGTCTCTTCAAAGTTTGCAGCTCAAGTTTTATCACTCATCATATGATATAGTTTAAGATCTGCACTGTTCATATTTTTCTTTCAAGTTGCTGAACAAAGATTTTTCCTTTTTTCCTATATTAAGTTATGTAAGGGGGTAGAAGGAAAGTGAATCAAAGGAATTTTGACAATGGAATATCATATCACTTATGTAGAAGAATTGCATAGCATGGAAGTCATCAAGGAATTCTCAAGAAAGAGAATCCAATACATTAGTAAATACTCTGTTTTGGTGTCTCTGATTTAACCATTGGACAAGGTTTAGATGAAGGTGTAGTTGAAATAAAATTTTCGTACTTTTCTTTTCAGTTTTGCAACCTCAATTACTTATGGATCATATTGACAAACCTTCTATGTTTATCTCAAGCATATGAAATTATGAATGGTCATTGATTTTTATTATGAAGAGGGAGGTATAAGTGCATGCATCTGAGATGAAGCCTGAGTAATCTTAGTATGAGTAATGGACTATGGTGGTATGTGCTTATATGAAGCATCCTTCCAGGCTCTAAGTTAGTTTCCAAACAATTTTGATGAATTTTGTGTGAAAACAGTCACCTACAGGAGTTTGCAGTGCAAACTGCTTTTTTTACAGTATCTGCCCTGCAAACTTGTCTATTTTCAACATGGATGAGTTTTGGTCAAAATTCGACTTGGCAAGAGGATTTTTGGGTCAAGGTGGCCACATATATTTGAATATAATATCATCCCCCATCAAATCATGTAGGTGGCACTTCGTTTCCTCAATGGAAACATTCTAAGGATCAAATCCTAAAATGTAGGAATATGAATAGATTTGGAAATTTGTATTTTCCTGTTTTAGTCATGATATTTGGAGTTATATTTTGATGAAATGGAAATGTATTTTTGAAAGTTAAGAGATTTTTTTTACAAGCACAAGCTCCTCTTCAAAAATTTCTCTCAGTTTTCCAAAATCCGTTTTGATTTGGGAGATATAGGTGAATCTTTGAGAGGCACAAATTCAAATTTGAGTTGGATATCTTCAACAAACTAAAGATAGGTGAAGAGATTATGAGATCCATATATTTTGGATCTAGATACTATTGCAATATTTCTATATAAAGGACCAAATAGAGGAGAAATGAGGGGGGGTTCGATGGTGAGGACTTAGAGAGACTCCTTTGTAAAATACTTTTGAATGCATATTGGAATATAAGCTCTTTTCACTGTATTTGTTCAGAGCTCCATTTCTTTTATCTTCTTTTGTACCTATGATGAATGTACATTTCATATATTCAATGTCTATTCAGTGATTGATAAAATTATTTTTATCATTGCATTGGTAGGAAAAGAATCACAAGTACTTTTCCTATTGTAACTAACCTTTCATATGTACTATTAGTGTATATGATCTTGTTGGTATGATATCATTCTCCATCCACTTTCAATTCTTAAGTTATCTGATCAGTACAATGAGGGCCCTATTTGTCTGAGTGTGTTTATATATGTCTTGAGTGAGTGAGTTTATAGCCAAGTCATTCAACTTGATCCATTTTATACCTTTATTTGAAAATTTGATCAAGTTACCAATCTCACTCGATCTACAACCTAGAGTGACTCTTGGAGTGATAACAAATTGGCACCATTTCCGGGGAGAGGAGTTTGAAGAAAGCTTCCCTGAGAGACGACATAGTTCTATTTTTTGATGATAGACAAAGTCTAGGCATAATATTGGTTGTAATACTCTATCTGGAGATTCCATGAAGGACGAATTCAATGGTGATTCTACAATCTTCAAATGTTGAAGGAATTTGCTGCTCTTTTGGCTCGAAGGTTTGCACCTCTTAACTTTTCTTCAGTTCTCGGTTTCCCACATCCAATACCTCCTATGGATATTTGGGGAGACTACCTTCTAATATTCAGAGAAAGGAACGAGGACAATCCTTCAGATCACCTCATCAGATTTCATCAATGCATGGCTCAGTTAAATATACATGATGAATATGTGCTCATGAAGATGTTTATGTATTCATTGGAAGGGGATGGTCACGAATGGTACATATCCTTGCCTCCTTATAGAATATCTTCTTTAAAATAATTTCATTTAGCATTCCATCATAGATGTGAAAGGTATTTTTCTTAGGAACTTCTTTTTGAGCATTGTTGTGAGGAATTTCATTTAGATATTTAGCATGTTGTTTCTTCTAGTAGTGAGGATGAAAGTGGGTATATTAATGAAGATACAGATGAGGATAAAATTATTTCTAGTGCTACTTCCCAAGAATAGTATCTACCATATATAAATGATGATAATATTAATGATTGCATTACTGAGGATGCTTTAGATGAACCTGTTGATTCAAATATAGATAAGAAGGATGATAATGATGAGGAAGAAGGTGATGTTATTTCAAATATGTTTCAAAATCATATTGTTGATGATTATATGCAAGAATATTCATCTCTGCCATTAGGATTTTATCCTAATGTTCCCATATTTGACAAATATAGTGATGATGAGGAAGATTTAAAAGTTTATGAAGGCTTGTTGACTAATGGAATATCATGTAGTTCTAATTTTCAGCAAGGCGATGATCATCAATGTAATTATGCTATGGTTGACGATAGTTATGAGTCCGTTGTTCAAAATTCCAATGAAAATCTCCCTAGTTTTGATACATCTTTTAAATATATCATTGTTGGGGAGAGTAATCACTAGTTCTCTCATGATATATTTTTAAAGACTCATTCTTCATTTGATCATTATGGAGACAATGATGTAGAGGATCAAGAACATATCTCTTCTTTTCTCTCAGAAATTGTCAGCTGTAATGGGCCAACACATCATAGTGATGGATCTGAGTCACATGGATTTAGCAAAGGGGAAGACATACATGAGCAACCAATGCTTTTGAATNATGATGTAGAGGATCAAGAACATATCTCTTCTTTTCTCTCAGAAATTGTCAGCTGTAATGGGCCAACACATCATAGTGATGGATCTGAGTCACATGGATTTAGCAAAGGGGAAGACATACATGAGCAACCAATGCTTTTGAATCTGTATGATGGTGATCACAGTTTTGAGGATCACATGGCAGCTTTACTTGAGTCTTATATCTCAAACTCTCTTAAGTTTTCAGATTTTATCATATGACTTGCATTTGTTAGTGAGTATGATCTCCTAAAAGAATTTTTATAGTCACTGTTATGTTTTTATTATTATATTTTAATCAGTGGCATGAAAATGATTCTTTTAGACATGAAGTTACTCATATGGCTTCATTGGAAGCATGATTTCACTTGATCAACAAGCAATATAGTTGATTAGAGTAGGAGTGTGTGTGAATAAGTTTAGTACTTGAACATTTGTTTTCAGTTTTCAATAAATAAGTAGAGTTTCCCTTAGTACGTCAAGAACATAATGTAAGTGATAGAGCATGAAGGTTTATAGGGGATTGGTTGCACAGGCCCGATGACTCCATAGCCCAATGGACACGATGACTAGAACTACTAGGTTCCTAGAAACCTCGTAGGGAAGTTTCCATCCCAGTTGGAGCTAGATGTTAGCTCCTAGAAAATTCTAGTAGCTTGAGTCCTTGCAAATTGTTGAGTCTTTGAAATTCTTAGTCATCTAGCATGGTGGGTCCCTTAAATCAATTTAGTCATCAAGTTTTTGTGATGTCAAGTGGTGTCAAAGGGTGACTAAGTGGTCATAAAGGTGACTTATCCTAGGTTTTTATGTAAAAAATCAAGAATTGAAGAAAAAGAATGCCAGTTTGACTAGCCACCATACTACTCAAATGAGTGAGTTGGAAGAGGAATGCACCAAGCTAAGGAAGAGTATGTTGAGAAACAAAACTTGGCCATTTTTCTGAAAGAGACCACTTCACCAAGTTCTTCTAAGCAAGATGATTGATGAAGCAAAGGTGTTTTGCCAATTTTGTGATCAAAGTTTGTTAAATGATGATTCACATGTTATACTTTAGATATCTATTGCTCATATTTTGTCTTCAAGGTTATTGAACAAGGATCATTTCGTTTTTCCTATACTAAGCTGAAAATTTTGGTTCTTGAGAAATATAAGGCAAGTAAGTGAAGGATTTTGATGATTGCAAGTTCATAATACTTGCAAAGAAGGGTCATACAATATGATGGGCTATCAGTGCAACTCAAAAATTCATACATTGACTCATACTCTATTTTGGTCCTTGAGCTAAGGGTAGAATAAGGTTCATATGAAGATGACGATTAAGAGAGCATGAATGAAAGATTATTGGGATGAAGTCTGAGTAATCCTAATGATATTAGTAAATGACGATGGTATCTATTCAGATCAAGCATACTCCTAACCTTCAAGACAAATTTCGAGCAAATTTTTAGCAGTTTGGAAAAACAGTCACCTACAAGATTTTGTAGCGCCAACAATCTGTTTCCTGCACAGTGCGCTGCAAACTCGTTCATCTTCAACAAGAAACAAATAAAGTTCAGAGTGAAAATGTTTACAATGACAGTATTGCAAAGGTTTTTCTTCAGGGTGCAGAGTATCATGCTTCCAAGAAGTAATTTCAGAGGTATTGAGTGCTTGTCTAAAGCACTTGGAGTGTCACATTTTGGCATAAACCCTAATTTGCAAAATGATGTATGGGGAAGTTTAAATGATCAAAGTTGATGTGCTTAGGAATATCAAAGGTTATGTTATGAAATATCAGGTCTAAAGAGACCATTTCTAGCCTTTGATTCACTTCCTAAGTCAGTTTTTCATGTAATTTTGTGAAAATAGTCAACTACAGGAGTTTGTAGCACAAACTGCCTTTTTTACACTATCTGCACTGCAAACCAGTCTGTTTTCATCATGGATGAGTTTTGGTCAAAATACGACTTGGAAAGAGGATTTTTTGGTTAAGGTGGCCACATATATTTGAATATAAGATCATCCTCCATCAAATCATGCAGGTGGCACTTCGTTTCCTCAATGGAAACATTCTAGGGATCAAATTCTAGAATGTAGGAATATGACTAGATTTGGAAATTTGTATTTTCCTGTTTTAGTCATGTTCTTTGGAGATAGATTCTGATGAGCTGGAAAGGTATTTTCAAAATTTGAGAGAGGGTTTTTACAAGCATGATATCCTCTTCAGAAACCTCTCTCAACCAAAATCCATTTTGATAAGCTAGTAATATTTCTATATAAAGGACCAAATAGAGAAGAAAAAGAGGAGGGGGTTCAATTTTGAGGATTTGAGAGGACTCTTTTGTACAATACCTCTTTGAAATACATGTTGGAATATAAACACTTCTCTCTGTATTTGTTCATATTTATTTTCACATATCTCTTTCTGTACTTGTGAATGAATCATCTTCATTATTTAATGTTTATTCTGTGATTGATAAAAGTCTTTTTGTCATTGCATTGGTAGGCAAAGAATCACAAGTAGTTTTCCTATTGTAACTAACCTTTCATATGTACTATGAGTGTATATGATCTTGTTGGTATGATAAAATTCTCCATCCACTTTCAATTCTTAAGTTATCTAATCAGTACAGTGAAGGCCCTATTTGTCTGAGTGTGTTTATATATGTCTTGAGTGAGTGAGTTTATAGCCAAGTCATTCAACTTGATCCATTTTATACCTTTATTTGACTCTTGGAGTGATAACACAATCAATTCTTTAGACACCATTTCCAATACATGATTAAGACAATTCACTTTGGCAACTCAATTCTTCTAGGAAACAACCAAAACATAACAGATACTTAGACAATCGATTTCTATGCAGAGAATCTTACTTTCATCCCACCCTTCCTCAAGGAAAATAATCTTTCTCCATTTCTTCAACTTTCGATCTCTCACTTACTTATAGCGTACACTTTGGATTCATTTCAACGTTGCTATACTTGTCAAAAAACCATATTCGAGGCTTAGAAGATTACAGATGCTTTGGACCGATTCACTGCTCGTTTTTTGGGTATTGGTACTCCAACCTTCTTTTCCTTTCTCCTCTTATACGATTTGGAACTCACCATTCTTCTAATGACATACATGCTAACCAAAAGACACAATTGCATTTTCTCCCTTACAGAGCATACACATAGATTCCAATTACTCAACGTTTATACAACTAGCTATTGATTCCATTGCTATATATTGATTCATCAATGTAAGTGAATATAATTCATTCCAATAAAAGAAATAAAACTCTCTAATTCCTTTAATTATCACCACACACAGGACTCAATCAACACATCATTTACAAAGAGTAAGTTACACACATAGTGGAAGCATAAACTAGTAATTCTATTAACTCAGATCCTATACATAACATTTTCAGAAATTCAGATTCACTTCTTGGCTTGGATACACAATGATGGGTGTTCCTTTTTTCCTGGCCTCTCTCTTACTTTCTATTCTCATCTCAATTTAAACACAACATATAAACGATCGATCCTAATTCTTATCTAGGTCAATGCCAACAAAACAACTAACTCCTATATTTATTCAACCAATTTCTATAAATAGAAACTGTTCGATTACATAAAAATCCATGAAGATTCAACTAATCCTATTGCATTGATCTTCAACCTTCTAGATACTTAATGACTCACACATGAGGATTTATAACCTCTTACAAAGTTCCTGGCCTCCTTGAGGTCCGATTTTCAAAGTATTTTATCTTGGGGTTATATGCTCCTACATCATACTCCCAGGGTACATAATTTTATTATCTCCTAATCATGATCTTCCATCTTCTCATCTTACCTAGATCCCAAACTTTTCTTTCTTTTTGTTCATTTTCAAGCTTTTCCTTTTTGTGGTACACACTATTGTTACTGCTCCTTTTTTGCTACATTTTTGCACATAACATTTTCATGGTCCTTGCTACTTCTTCAATCCTTGCATCCTCTTTTAACATATTCATCTCATATAGTTATCTCGCCAATGCATCAATGGTTACATGATTTTGTTCTATATACTTCATACTAGATTCACTTTGTTTTCTCAGTTCTTCATATAAAATATGTATGGATGCTTCCTAATCTGCAATGTTTATCCTTCCTACACTAAAATAGATGCTTCCAACTTTATACCATTCTTTAAAATGCACATTTTCTTCCACAGGCCTACATAATAAACAAACACATTACATAAAACACTTTGTTTATTAGGATTTTGAATCCCATTATCAGCCATAAGAATGATTTTTGTCTTCTAGTCTTCATCTTCCTTATTTCTTTTTTTGATGACCTAATGCTTTGTATTTTTATGTTGGGCAGATGCCAAATTTTAT
>SNQJ01S0092711.1:13733-32410 GCA_010110895.2 Picea sitchensis | reverse complement strand
ATGTCGTGACTAGAAATCCAAGATTGAATGTTTTGTATACATATTTGGTGTGAATCCATAAAAAACAAAAAAAAAAACACTATATAATATTGGAGGTTCAAGATTATTACATCACATAGTTGTTTATGTCACTTGTAAGTTGTATTATTATGTTCTTATGGTTTTCTCAAGATGTTTAGTCACAACCCTTATGACATTCACTAACTATTTCTCTCATTTGGATTGTTAGAGGATGTACAACCAAACTGGTATTTTCAGATCTATCTTCATCGAGTGAGGGAAGTTTAGCTAGAATAGAGGAAAGTGAGACATCTAGTAGGTCTAATAGGTGGAGATCAACTAGAGTTGAGAAGATCCGAATAAAATTCCATAGAGACATGGGGATATTTATTGCTAAAGGGGGGTCTTTTTCTTATGATGATGAGAGCATAAACACCATCGAGGTGCCCTTGAGGTACAACCATCTAGTGAAACGATGGGTATCGAAGGATCTTCCTCAAATAAACACTGATTTTTGTGTCAACAAAAGGATATAACACATTGCTCCATCATCATTACATGGTTTGGGGCTATTTTCCATGGATGGCATAAAGTTCTATTACGACGGAATAACTGAATTGATGGAGTATGTGGGACCCTGTTATATCCACAAATATTGGATACATCTAGTCCAATATACAAAAAGTATGCAAACATATGGCATGGATGAAAATTATATACAACTAAAAGACAATGATCAAAATAAAGGAGCATCTATGTATATTGACAGAAGGCAAAAAACAACAGGAAATATTGCGGGGTTTATAAACAGTACACGACCCACAACCACAAATAAGCAACCCAATTGTGTATTTGAGGGGCATGAAGGAAACTGTGTATTCATATGTTCAATTAAATCAGTAGTTGTAGAGGGAGAGTTGTTGATTGATTACAATTTGAATCGAGTAGATACATACGTTTCTATTATGAGGGCGGTATGTATACTATTTTACACAACCTGTAAGCAATGACTCTGATATTTTATTATTATCATTTACTAATAGAGACATGAAACATCTAATAGACACAAGAAACATACATTGTCTTCAATATGATCCTATAAAATAGAACTAAAAAATCATATGGAATTACATTTAATGATCATATCGATCCTTGCTTTGCTACCACATTAGGATCACTCCTCAAAGTTGTAAATATTTTGATGTTATGTTTTTTACAAGTAAATCATCCACTAAAATGATGTTATATAACTTTATTTTGCATATATTTGATTTTCTTCATTTTTTTCTAATTCTTATATTGGCATTGCTTTGTTTGCAACACTAATGTCCTAGGGTGATAGGGGGAAGGCATGTTAAGAACCAAATATAAAAATAGCATAAAAACCTCAGAATAAGTACTCAACGCCTTGAAAAAGAGAGAAATTCAAATAATAAGCCTATTTGTGGGGACAACCTCCTTATACATCATATGAATTCACAATTACAAGATCATTCCAAATGAAAATGTCTCCTTGGTATATATAAGAGACTAGGAGGTACAATTACAACTAATGGACCCAAGCTGACATAGATAAAATAAAAATACTAATGTAATATGCCCCAATTAAGGGGTAATGTGCCACGAATTAGGGCTTAAAATACCCCTCCCTTTCAGACAAGTGTTGTCCTCAACACTTGAGTATTTCTATATGCTTCTATATAAAAGAATCATCTTCCCACGTGGAATCTTCAGTAGGTAGTTTCTTCCACTTAATGAGATACTCTAAAATTGATTTATTCCTTAGAGGGAAAATGATTGTGCTAGTGATAGATTTGGGATCCAATATGATTTTTCCTTCCTTTTCAAGTTCTGGAAATATAGTTTGAACTTGGATCTTGTCACTTATAACCTTTTTTAATCATGAAACATGGAAAATAGGGTGTACTCACGAAGAAGCAGGAAACTCCAATTTGTATGCCATAGTACCAACTATTTGGAACACATTATAAGGTCCATAGTACTTCGATGATAATTTATTATCCTTATTATCTTGCTTGAGGGACATCTGTTTGTATGGTTTTATTCTTAAAAATACCCAATCCCCTAATTCAAAAATTATTTCACTACACTGTTGATCTACTTGTTGTTTCATGCGATTTTGTGCCATGGTTAGGTTTTCCTTTAAGAGTTGGAGAACTCATTGTTGATTCTCAATGTGATCTTCCACTTCTTGAACCTTAGATTTTTATTTTAGAGAAGAAGTGATGGATGGTGGGTGATATCCATAAAGTTCCATAAATGGTGTCATTTTTGTTGCAGTATGAAAGAAAGTGTTATACCACCATTCTGCCAATGGTAACCACTTGAACCATTGTGTTTGTTTATAAGAGACAAAGAAATGAAGGTATCCTTCTAGACATTTGTTCACTATCTCAGTTTTTCTATTAGATTGAGTATGATACGATGACTTATGATCAAATTTAGTACCCAAACAATAAAATAATTATGTCCAAAAATGTTTAGTGAAGATGGGATCTCTATCACTTACAATAATATTTGGGCTTCCATGTAGCTTGTGAAGTGTCTCCATGACTACGATAGCAACTGTACTGGATTTTAAAGGATGAGAGAATGCAAAAAAGTGTGCATACTTGGTAAGTCTATCAACAATCACCATGATGACACTCTTTCCTTCAGACTTTGGTAACCATGTGATGAAATCCATGGAATCCTCCTCCCAACGTTGACTTGGAATGGCTAATGGTTGTAAAATATTTTGGGTCTTAACTATTTCCACCTTATTTTTTCGGCAAACCAAACATTCTACCACAAACCTTTGAACATCAGTTTTAAGGCCATCCCCAAAAAAATCCCTCTTGACCCTGTGATAGGTTTTCAAAAATACTAAGTACCCTCCTACCAGAGAGGTGTGCAATTCCAAAAGTACATTTTGTTTGAGTTGGGAGTTATTACATAAATATAAGTGATCTTTGTACCATAGTGAATCATTTTTCAATGTAAACGTATCGGATGCACTGGAATCCTGCTGCAACCTTTGAATGAGAGTCCCCACTTCTTCGTCATTCTTCCATTCATCCCTTTCTTAAGTTATCCAATTAGGTTGGATGATAGAGATATCACAGATAAATTCCTCAATGTATTCATCCTTTCTTGAGAGTGCATATGCCACAACATTTTGCTTCCCATTTTTGTATATGATTTCAAAGTCATAACCCAACATATTGGTCACCCATTTTTGTTTCTCTTTTGAATATAGTCTTTGTTCCAAGAAGTATTTAAGACTGTCACGATTGGTTTTGACCTTGAAGTGCCTACCTATTAGGTAAGGGCACCATTGATTCAATGCATGTAGTATGGCCATCATTTCCTTCTCATAAATGGGTTTGTGTAAGTCCTTTCCCTTGAGTGTTCGGCTTTCGAAAGAAGGGGGCCTTCCTTCTTGCATTAGTTCAACACCATCTCCATTTCTCAAGGCATCACATTCCACAATAAAGGTTTTTGTGAAGTCTAGTGTGGTCAAGATAGGATCTTTGCACATTGCCTCTTTAAGTTGTTCAAAATCTTGAGTTTCCTCTAGAGTCCATGAAAATGAATCATTCTTAGTTAATGCAGTTAAAGGTGATACTATTCTTACATAGTTACGAACAAACTTGCGGTAGTAACCTGTCAAACCCAAAAATTCTTCAATGTTTTCAAATTCAGCCAGCGCATCATGGATTTAACCTTGTTAAAGTCTACCTTGACACCTTCATGAGGTACAATATGACCCAAATACTCTACCTCCTTCACCCAAAAGAAACATTTGGATGGTTTGGCATATTGTTGTTGCTCCTTTAGTAGTTTTAGCAACCTGTCAACATGTCGAACATGATCTTCCCAAGACTTGCTATAGATTAGTATATCATCAAAAAATACTTACACAAATTTTCGAAGGAAGGGATTGAAAATGGAATTCAACAACCCTTGGAATGTGGAAGGTGCATTTGTAAGGCCAAAAGGCATGACTTAAATTTCATAATGGCCTTCATGAGTTCTGAATTTTGTTTTTTTGATATATTCTTCCTTCATTCTAATTTGATGATACCCTGAGCGGAAATCCAACTTTGTGAAGTAGATTTCTCCATGTAGTTCATCTAACAATTCATCAATGACAGGAATGAGAAACTTATCTTTAATGACGATATTTTTGAGCTCTCTATCATTTGAACACATACACCATGAGCCCTCTTTCTTGAGTACCATTACCACCGATGTAGAGTAATAACTTTGGCTAGGTCTAATAATGTCAGCCTCTAGAATTTCTTCAACCATATGCTCAATTTCACTCTTTTGGGCATAAGGGTATCTGTAAGGCCTAATGTTAGGAGGATCACTCCCAGGAATTAAGTGAATAGCATGATCATGATCACGACTGGGTGGAATACCTCTGCGAGATATCTTCAAATACTTTGGAATTCTTATTAATGTTCCCTTGGAGATCTAGGGGAATATATGGCTTATATGTTTAAACATCTAGTGAGAATATTTGTACAATTACACCCTGATGCCCCTTTTTCAATAATTTTGTCATGCCATTAGAGATTACCACCTTACTAGGTTTCCCTGTGATACCCTTTAACTCAAATTCTTTTCCTTCCAATGAAAATTTCATGAAAAATTCTTGAAAATTAAAAGCCATGGTTCTGAATGATTGTAACCATTGGACCCCTAGTACGACATCAACACCACCCATGGTTATATAAATCATTCAACTATTCATTACATACTCCCCCATAGTAAGATTGGTCTTATGGAATTTTCCTGAGAAATTGATAGTTCCTCCATTTGCAATCATTACATGAAACTCCGGCGTTGGATATATAAAGCAATTGAGAGCTTTGGCTAATTTTTAGTGAATGAAATTATGAGTACTACCAGAATCAATTATCACTATTACTTTTTTCTTTTTGATGTATCCTTAGATATTGAGGGGTTGAGGAGTGCTAATTCCAACCAATGCATGACATGATATGGTGGGATTCATCTCTCCAGAAGAAATCTCTTCTACATCTTCATCTTGAGATGATTCTTTTTCTTGTTCTTGTTCTCCTTCCTCTTCACAATCTATGTAGAATAATTTCTTCTCACCACACTTATGTCCCTTACTGTACTTCTTGTCAGAATTAAAGCATAAACCTTTTTCTTTTCTTTCCTCCAATTGTTGAGGTGTTAACCTTGTAGGTTGAGGTGGTTTAGAAGAAGGAACATTGTTCTCTCGATAGATGTTAGTGGTGGTCCTTCTAGTAACCCTAGCCAGATTTTTACTTTCAACATTTTTCGCCACCCTGATTGCATTCTCCAATGATTAGGGTTTCCAAAGGTGAACCTCATGTTGAATGTTATCCTTTAAAGTTCCTATGAATACATCAATCAGGTGATCATCTGGAATATATGTTACCTTTATATTCAATCTTCGGAAGTTCTCAATGTGCTCTGCAACTTAACCCTTTTGCTTGAGATTTACCAATTGGCTGAAGAAGGTATTTCTCCTTGTATCCTCATAGTGTGCTATCATTTCTTCCATGAAAATTTTCCAAGTGATAAGTGATTTGTGACAAAAAATCCATCGATACCACACAAACTTATTAGGTTCTAAATATAAGGACATAATTCGTACCTTTTTTGTTTGAGGAACATCGTGTAGATCAAATAACTGCTCCATCTGGAGTATCAAACTTTCTCATATCGATCTTAGGAAAGTGGTCGGTCTTCAACCCAAAGATATAGATTCTCCGGTATTGATTCATCTTCTTGTGTCCTCATCATGAATTTCATGGGATACATTATCAATTTTAGGTGGCCTCTCCATTAGAAACTTTTTCAACCCTTCCATTATCTCCTCTTTTAATCCATCCATCTTAGTATCCATCATCTCTTCCAGCTTATCTTCAGTTGAATCCATCATCCTTTGTAGTTCATCTTTTGTTACTCCCTTCGTTTGTAAATCATCTATGTCCTTTCACATTTCTTCACCTTCATCAAGATTCCAAGTTGGACTATATGAGGGACTATTTGGTGTATAAGTTCCCTTTTTTGGTGGCATGTTGGCCAAGTATCACTGCAAGGTAGGAATTCCTAATTCGCTTAGGTAGAGGTCCTCACAGAAAAGGGAGTGTCAGGTGCTATAGATCTTTGATATACGTGTGGGGTCCAACAATAATACTCATCCCAATATCTCATGGCACTAACTAAGGAGGGTTGACCATACCTTTAACCGTACTATCCGACTACCTAGTTACTAGAGAGTGATCTCCTTGAGTGTTGTTCTCGGTGTACTATAGCAACAAGACAACCACATGGTTTACTTGGTTGGTCTCAAGATTCTAGGGAGTCTCCCAATATATGACAGGTATGTGGGACCTCAAATCCTTAGTAGTGTTTCATAATTCACAACCATTAAAAAAGGGCCTTCTGATATACTCTAGGTACATGGAAGAACCACACAGTCCTCAGGTTGTAGCGTTGACAAGTAACGACAACTCCTACGTTTAAATAAGTTGGAATACGTATGTACCTAAAAAACCCTAAGATTCTCCCAAATTTATGTGATCTTCCTTTTATCCCACTTTATTCCACTTTTTGATTCACCCCAAATGGATCTTCTAGTTAAAAGATATGCAAATTTCCAAAAACAAAAAATGCACCTTTTAAAACCCTGATTTGGATATTGTTCTGCTAGATGACATTTCTTCTGTTGTAGCTCTCCAATTTCAGTCCTTATGAGTATTAAATTTTACCTGAGGTAGCATGATGTGTCTTCTTTCCAACCCCACATGTTAGACCAATATTAGATTCTCCAATAGAATTTTATGATAACTTTCCCAAGATGTGCTGATTTTTTGCCCTTTCAGGTGAGTGAACTTGTACAGACTACCACGTGTCACTGTATTCACTTCAGAGATGGAAATTTGTACCAAAAAAAATTAGGTATTTAACCTAACCAATGTAACATGTCTCACTCAATTGGAGGTTTTTAGCTTCAGATATAACCATTTTCCCAAGAACACTTGTTTTAGACTGAAATCTGGACTAGCCAAAAACCCTAATTTCTTCAGAGAATTTTTTTTAGAGTACAATGAATAAATGGCTGAAATATGTACACATGATACTTCACTATTCCTCCTTCATACTGTAAAAATTTCAGAACCTAAAACCAAACCAAAAAAATTGGGAGCGAATATTCCAAGAAGACTTGTTTCAGACTAGTTTCAGACTAGTTTCAGGACTAGTAAAAAACCCTAACGTGAACATAATGTATCTCCAAAAATATAACGAAACAAGATATAAAATTTGGATCCAATTTATATCTATATGTTTCCTCTATAGCATATAAATTCCAGATCCTGAAACCTTCCAGAAAAAAAATTATAGTGAAAATTCCAAGAAGACTTGTTTTGAAGAAGCCAATCTCGAGGATTGTCTATCTCTTATACCAAATGTTAAGAACCAATAAAAATAACATAAAAACCTTAGAGTAAGTACTCAACGCTTTGAAAAAGAGATAAATTAAGATAATAAGCCTCTTCAAGGGGGAAACCTCCTTATACATCATATGAATTCAAAATTACAAGATAATTCCAAATGAAAAGGTCTCCTTGGTATATATAGGAGACTAGGAGGTATAATTACAACTAATGGATCCAATACAACATAAATAAAATAATAATACTAATTTAATATACCCCAATTAAGGGGTAACGTGCCACAAATTAGGGATTAATGAGGAAACAACCTTAGAGCAGTCCATATATTATACAGAGGAAGAACTTACTGATGAATGCATTGTTCCTCCCCTAACACAATCCGAATAATAAATAACTTCTAAGCAAAATCAAACATCGAACTTGCTTCTTTGATTGAGATTCAACCACAGACATAGGAGATAAAGGAAAGAATTAAATCCTTGATGAAAAAAACTGAAATCTATGGGGTAAGAAATATCTTTATTTATCCCATTTATTTATTTTGGATTTTAATTTCTATACTCTTACAAGTCCTTTTCTAAAAAAATCTTTATTTTTATAGGAGTTATTGAGGGATTTTGATCCCCAGGATCATTCTACGGAGGTTGGTGTTGGTACCATCATTGTTTCTACACCAACACAACATCATACCGGCATGCCAGTCACTCAGACTGCTACACCCTCCAAGGTCGATGTCGATACTATACCCGACCCTGACGAGCACATGTCAGAATGTGCACGGGATGATGTTGATGCAAAGCAAGGCTTTGGGAATTTTGAAGAATGCTTTCTTGGATATTACCGAGTCACTAGCACAAGAACACTAAAGGTTACCATTTTGGTAAACGATGAGCTCATCCCTATGAAAATAGAAAAGCTTCCAGGTATGTAAGATGTGTTTTAATTATTATGTACAATCTAATTGAAATTTACGTATAATGTGCAATTATTTTAAACTAATGATGATATGGTTTTGCAGAAAATGATACATTTTATAAACACATGAATGACCTAACATTGGATATATTTTGTCCCACCATACATACAAGGTGGAATTCACAAATTTCCAAGTTAAAAGATGAGATCATTAACAAGTTGGTTGGCCTATTTGGTGAGGGATCCTTTAGTAAATCTGGAGTCTCCTCAAAAGCAAGTGCATATTTGAAATATCTATGGGACTAATATAGGGTTCATATGAAAAATAAAACTAAGTATGAGCATCCCCCAATGATTCCTGAGAGGGAGTGGAAGGTCCTACAGGAAGATGCAAAGGAGAAGATGCTCTAAAAACAAGGAAAGACATCACTTGGATCAGGAAGGTATGCGACACTTCTAATAATGTAATTATGATGCTTTATCGTCATTGTGGAATCTAATTACATATTTGAAACTTTTCAATACATTCTCCCAGACACATCCAAAGCCACCAAGGCCAAAATTGAAAAACATGGGAAACACAAACTTGGACTAGGTGATTACTCGAAACTCGCAGTACGAATTGTAATTATAAAAAAATCAATTTCATCGAAATAATATATTGTTAACAATTTTAACTTAATTGTAGAGAAGAAGTAAAGTTAATGTTCTTATTCAAATTTGTAGGGCATGGAGTTCAAATAATATCCAACACAGGAAGACCTCAAGGTTTCTTTCAAGCACGAATTTCAAGGCATGGTTGAATGTAGAAAAATCTTGGGGGAAACACAACCTTTCAACACTCAAACCGACAGACAGGTAAATAAAATCATCGAACATTATTTATAATTAATTACTTGTACAATCTATTGACTATTATTTCCGATCATAAAGTCATGTGTTTTTTTTTTTTAAGAAGGCAACCAACGAAGAAACATGCGTCACCACTAGCGGAACACAACTTAGTGACGGTAAAATGCCACCCAATGAAGGTGGTGTACAACTCGGTACTGGAGGTATTTCATGTTCTATAAAAAATGTAGTATGGATTACAATTAAAAATATTTAATTGCAAATGGTGTATTAATTATAATCTTTCCTATTTCAACTCCATAGAATTTAGAGGATGAGGCTAGACAATAAGATGAACATATGGGCGCATCCAAAACTACTATGATTGCCTCCACTAATCAAGTAGGTAAAGAACACTCTAATTCTCTTTTTATTAATCAAATACTTGTAATAATAATAATAATAAATATCAATTTAATATATTTTTCTTATTGCAGTTGATGATCCGTGCCCCCCCTTGCAGTAGCCTTCCCATCGTGAGTACACAACCAGGTCATCAATAACACATGCAAAGGCTGGAACAACTGAAGGGGAAGAAGGAAGTGACGACCTAGTTTCTGAATTCATTTCAAGCAAAAAGAAAGCGAAAAATAAATGATTGTACTTAGAAACATCATGTACCATATTGTGAAAACATATTTTTTATGATATAATTTATTGAGATGAAATATTTTGTGTCTATAATTAATGAATGAGTGAATGAATGTCACATGTTAGTGAATGATTTCTATATGTTTCTTAATACAAAAAATCACATATGTTTCTTTATGAATTTGTTGTTTTGGTAGTGTCTATGCATGAATCTTAATGTCTTGCTTTCAATTATTTTCTAGTAGATAGATTAGGTACTGGGGAATTGAGAGTGATGTGGGGGGTTGGGGGGAGGGGGGGGTTTGCATGGTGAGTGGCCATAAGATATTCCACCTTCACATGGTTGGCCATGTTCATTAGAGAATAAATTAGGATTTGGATAGTCTTGGAGAAAACCTCCCTCGATCCAACAGAGCAATAACAAAGTCAATGTTGACTTCGTTGTTGCTCCGTCAAATCAAGGGAGGTTTTCTCCATGATTAGACTAATCCAATAAATTATCCTCGAAACCAAGAGGATCTCATTCAGTTATTCATGCAGTCAAGTCTTTTTAATTATTATTTAGTAAACAAATTTGTTAATTTATTTTATGATTTTGTTGTTTCTTCAAGTGTTGGTTTAATTATTGTAATAACTACTACATGAGATCTATTGGAGCAACATTAAACGAATTTCATACGAGGACAACCATTGAATATCCAGGTATTTGAGTTTTTATTTCATTTCTAATTGAAATTGATTTGTATGATTGATTTGACGATTTATATTGTGATTTTGGTTCTTCCCACTCACGTATGATTGACATGATGATTTATATTGTGATTTATATTGTGTTGTTGTTACCTTGATTTTGACAATGGTTGCTTTCTATGTGGTTTATAAGGCCTTAGGAAGGTGTGGGATTACCTCCTCAAAACATGTGGACAATGCTTCTCCTACCTCCATTGCAACTTCATGAACTTTTTCTTATAGCTTTTAGGTATTCAATCTTGTTTCTTTAACTTAACTAGTGCAATAGTTCTCTAGTCCATTTGGTTAGATAAAAATGTGGTGGTTTATGTTCCTTGTTTTCTCCATTGACTCTAATGTTTTGTAGAATAATCATGAAAAAGTGATTAAAAATATTAGCATCTTCCAATATGAGGTACACATGTGTCGTCTCCTCTATACATTATTCTTGGTATTAATCCATTGCACAAATTTAAATATCATCTACCTAGGTTTTCAAGGAATGGGTAACTTCTATTAACAAAGACCTGGTTGCATTCTTTGATCCATGCAATAATATTGGTGCCCATGATAATGACTCGTGTATGAGACTATTTGTAGATGGAATTTAAATGGATTCATTTCTTGTTGTTTTTTAAATGGAATGTTTTGATATTGACTATGATGTAATTGTTGACCCTTGGTACTAGGACATCATCTTGTACTTGTGAAACCAACAATGCCCTTTCCATTTGCATGCCAATGAAAAGAGGAGATTAAGGTTAGAAAGTACTAATTATTATATGTAGAACAATTGGTTTGTCCATAGACATGTCGATGGAATGTTTCTTTGATGTGTTGGCAAGTCCCAAGCCAAATATATACTATGGAAATTTCAGGATGGTGCTCATTTACAATTTCATACTAGTGGAAATTTCCCTGCTAAAGCTACCATGCATAAAATTATGTGTTATGGTTTCTATTAGCCCACCCTGTTTCACAATTCTTTCATGTTTGTGACATCATGTGATTGTTGCCAACGAGTAAGTGACAAGCAAAAGTTTTTAGGTGTGCCCCTGAACCTAGTGAGAAATTATTTTCCCTTTACCAAGAGGGGGATAGACTTCATAGGCCCCATTTCCCCACACTTTTCTATTGACCACATTTTATCCTTACTACAATTGAATATTTCACGAAGTGTCCCAAAGTTGTCTCGTTAATGAATGCTAAGGAAGAACATGTTCTATCCTTTCTACAAGAACATATATTTTCCTTCTTTGGTCCACCTCTCAAAATTGTTAGTGATAATGGTGGTGCCTTTGTGTCTAGATAGGTTTTGGGTCTTTTCCATAAGAAATTGGGCAAAACAGCCCAATTTCCATAAGAAGTTCCTAAATACATTGTTTTTAAAAAACAAGATGATGTTGATAAAAAGGAAAATTAATATGGAATTGGATAGTACGCTACAATAAATGGATATGTGTAAGTGAATAGATGGGATAGTTATATGCTTGAAATTTATGATTTATTTTGAATGATGACATAAATTAAGAGTAATGGAAAAAATATTGCATATACTTTAATATTTCCTTGAACAAAGCATTTGTTCTTTACCTTTGAAATGGTGAAAAATTAAAATTTTAGTATCCTAGTAGTTGATTTCTCCTCTTTGACTTGTACAATGTATTACTTTGAATGTATTGATTTGTGCATACTAACCACTCAACCATTTGATACTTGATGAAAAAATATTTTTTTATTTCTTTTTTATTTTGATTATTATTTGGAGTCATGATTATCCTTTGCATTGAGTTTCCATGTATCTATATTGTTGAGATTACCACTATTTTCCTTATTTGCATGTAGGCTTGGGATGCATTTACCCAACTGATACTTCTTGTGCATTTTTTCACTCTATCTTGTTGTTGTATTAGGAACCTTAGAAAAACTCAGGAATGAATTATATGATTGTCCTTTATATCCCTCAAACTTGCTTTTCATGCTTCCCTTTAAATTTATAAACCTCTTCTCCATTTGATTTGAAATCGAGGGATTGAGAGGAAGCCTATGAACTATTGTCAGCATTCTCTATTTCCTTGTCTACTTTTTAAGCCTAAAATGTATTGAGAAGTATGCACTTGGAAAAATTGGTTAGATAATAATCACTTAATGCACATTCTACTTTCTAGAATGAGGCTTGTCTTGTATGTGAATTCCTTTTGATATATGCCTTGGAGATATGTAGAGCAACTTAAACTTGAAATACTCTATTTTATATTTCTTTTATGTTTAGAATTGCTTCTATTTTGACACAGTGGTGATATCTTTGACCTTTAAATGAGAAGAACCATTCATCGTAGACTGCTTTCTATAAGTATTTAGTAAACTTAAAACTTTCACTTGGCTTGGTTGATATTCTAAGGTTGCTTCCTTGATATTTTTTTAAACTAGAACCTGGTGATAAAGAGTATGATTCATCACTTGAATCTCAAACAGTTCATGAACCTTTATTCTTTGAATGTCGTTGAACTTCGTGTGCAAATTCATTATGGGATATTCATGTGTAATTTTTCTTTGTAGCTTGAATTCTATATTCTCTATCCTTAGTGTTCCATAATTTATTTTCCTATAATTCTATACATTGTTTTCTTTGACATATGATCAGAATGGATGTCGGAGAGTATGTTCTTGTTGAGTTTCTTCCCACTCCATTTTTGCAATATGTGATATGAAACCCTTGATTGGACCCTACCCTAAATATAGAAAAATGCAATCTCTAGAAATTTGAAAATATTAAAAAAATAATATTTTTTTATCACTGGTTAATGATGAATACGAAACAAAGAATCTCCAAGATTCAAATCCAAGTTGTAAGGTTGAGGAAATTCCTCTCAAATGATTTGTTGGTGGATTCTGTGGAATCCCCAAAAAACATTGTTGTTATAGGTTTCAAGCCAACATTTCAGTGGGAAGTGAGAAAAAATCCATTGTTGTCACAAGCTTTTGGCTACCAATAAAGATACAGATCCAAGTCAGTAGACCTCTCCAACGTATTCCAAGTAAATCCAATGAAAAGGAAAAAACATTCCTCTACCATTACAAGTTTTCATCCACCAAATATGAACCCACTACTCACCATCAATCAACCAGTCTTCAAAGTGATGTTTTCTTTTGGGTTGGGGTGTTTCTTAGGGTTTATAGTGTTCTAAAAAACTAGTGAGATGCACTACATGTGAGTAAGATAAAAATTAAACTTCCCCATTTTTTAAAATGAAGAAGTGATGCCCCGACAACGGGCTCATCCAGAGGTACCCTGACTGATAGGGTACATGTGTGGACATACCCATTTGCAAGGGACATCCCCAAGTTCATCTCACCATGGAGACCAAGTGTTATTAGGACATTCTTGACATCCCTAATATGCAGAAATGTGTCCCCAAAGTGTGGGAATGCACCCATGTTACATTGGTGTTAATGAAAATCTCTCAGAGGTAACCCCCTTCAAAGATCTATTAAACAAGTATTACCACTTAGCCCTAAATATAAGCATCTCGATGCTTGTAATTATTTTATGCCCATGCCTAAGTGATAAGAACTCATAAAAATGATTTTCTCATAAAGTCAAAACCAAGGTTTCAACCATGCCAAACCTTAATGTATAATCATGCCTAATTTGTGAGCATATATGAGTCGTGAACATTAGAAATTAACACATACATTGTCACCTGCCACCTTATCAATTCCATTTGGATTTGATGGGTTAATTTATTGATGTCTATGGGTCCACCTATCCATCTTGTACTATGTCTTGAAAGATGAGTTAATATTTCCATTGCATGCATATGATGCTTGTCTCCACAACCCTCCAATCTAATACAATGGTGGGAATTCATGTAAGTTTGTATAGTTCACTTGAACTACCTCATTCTATGCACTTGCACTTTCCATTTTGACCAACCATTGTTAAGGTTTAGCACTGCAACTTATATGTTGAAGCTGAGACAATGTGGGATTTTTACTTTGTGGTCTCTAGCAAACATTACCTAGTTCATATTGTAGTTTGAGGGAATGGGAGCTCAGGTCATTTCTTCAATTTTGGCTCTTGTACACTAAGATTTTAATGTTATTCCCCATAATGAGAGATGGGATAAACTGTATACTTTGACCACTTACACTATATATTTGAGGAGGCGATTTTTCTAGCATCATAGTTTTGTTTCAAGCCTGGATATTTCTTTTTTAATGTACACAATATCATCAGATCTCCGATGCACGAACTGATAGTAGTAACCTTCGGAGGTATGACACCCTCGTCGTACGTACTGTAAAACCATTGGCTATTCACCGAAGGTGGCCATCGAATATCCTACATTCTGATCAACATTACCAACTTTCGGAGGTCTGACACCCATGTCGGAGGTACTATGATACCATTGGATATTCACTAAAAGAGGACGTCAGGACCGACAACACTGTTCGTCGGAGGTATGGCACCATCGTTGATGATAATTTTGTCTCTTTTGATATGTGATGCTCACATTCGTTGGATATGAGAGAAGGTTTCCAAAATTATTTCCCGTAGGGACATAGGATATTCAATGTATGGTTACATCATAATTCTGACACCTAGTTGTCAGGAAAAATTTCTAATTTCGACAAGTTTTTGGCCCTTAGGGTTGTCGGTATAACTGATGAGAGGTTGTTGGATATCTGATGTCCATACTTTCATCAGATAGCCAACATGAATACACCGAAGAAACTAATAACCATATTTCGTCAGATAACAGACGAATGTGCATTGAAAAACCATCATAGCGTCGTCTGATTTCCATGTACAAGAAGTAGTTATATATCAGGGACATGATTCCATGAAAAAGAAAAAATAGTAATTCAAATTGTTGTTTTTGTTTTTATAAGTAAGATTGTATAAAAGTCTATCAAAATCAAAGATTACAAAATACCTCCATTGTTCCACGCTGTAAACACTGAGCTGCCCCAAGGGGAAACCAGCTCAGCCAACTGGAAAAATCCAGAGTTTAAGTCTTAAACTGCCAAACATAACAAGGTTTCTACTGACATTAAGAAAACCTAAAACTCAGGTCCCTAAAGGTGACCATCATAACAGTAATAGCCATAGACAGTAGCTGAAATAGGTGGCTTTCATGAGGTAAAACCACGTTAACACACATAAAAAAATAACAAAGGCACCTGTACATATCACGTAGTGGGGCTGTATTGCGACCACGTGTCCAGGAAGAAGGCGTCGAGTGTCGAGTCCCCGAGAGGAGCCGACTCCTCCTTGAATGGTGTCCCGTCCAGCTGCATAGCGTCCTCTGGCTGGGTTGGTGACACGTTCTCCTCCTGACCTGGTGCGTCGTGCTCCGAAGTCCCCAGTGGGGGAGATGGTGCCAATATTTGTGTCGCAACTCCTGATACTTGAGCTTCTTCTGCTCGGGGGTGGTGGGCACTCTGCAATGCTTAGAGCAAGTGTAGGAATTGTGAAGCCTTGCCATCCAGAATCTCCAAGAGAAACCGAAGATCATCCAAGTCTCGGTGCAAGTCAAAGACCAAGCCTTGCAACAGTGTGAAGCTTGTTTGCAATTTAAATTCAGGGTCAGTGCTAGAGTCGGCTCATGAGTGAGGCTGTGAACATGAATTTTGGGTTGCTTCCGAGCCGTCATCCTGAGAACGATCCCCAAGAAGAGAGGCCTGAAACGGCTTGGAGGTCGAGCAGGCCGGTGAGTTGGGAGGAGCCAATGGAACTAGGTGAAAATCCGAGGCCGAGTTTCCCATAGGTCCTGGGTTTAATCCTAGCGAGGTCCTCGAGAAATCAAGCCACTATTTTGTCTTTTTCCAACCACTTTCAATTTTGTCTTTTCCCCCTACATGTGTTACAATCCTAGACAAGGAATCCTAATGGTCTCCTTTTGTAACAATTTCTTTAGGGGAATACAAGAGGTCACATTCAAGAGTTAGGAATAATTGTATAAATATGGGAAGATACCCACTTTAAAAGGGATCTTCAAGTTTTGTATACACTCTTGAAATATTTTTGGAGAAAATACTTGGTTAATGAATATTGAGAAGCCCTCAGGGCCAACTTTTTGAGAGAGAGAAAAATTAATGTGCATTTTTGTTTGTTGCAAACTATTTCCAACGAAATGTTAGCTACTCACAGAGTTGTAAGGAC
Organism: Picea sitchensis; assembly: GCA_010110895.2. NCBI lineage: Eukaryota > Viridiplantae > Streptophyta > Pinopsida > Pinales > Pinaceae > Picea > Picea sitchensis. The sequence goes on along the minus strand of SNQJ01S0092711.1, from coordinate 15,649 downwards.
ATGTTTTCTTATAGACTTTTCTAATGAAATCTATGTTATTCTTGCAGTTTGGTGATTATTTCTTATACTATTTGTTTTGAGCATGTGAGTTGTGATGTATGCAAAAATATAGTTTAGAATTTTCTGGTTATATATTTATATGCACTTGTTTCTAAATTTTCACCTTCATTACAACTATCTAACTAGGGTTTCTAGAAGAGTTTAGTCTCATTACAACTCATTCGATTACGATAATTTCTCCTAGCTAGGATAGAATAGATTAGAAGTAAAATAGATTTCTTTATGTTTTTACATTGTCTTCATCTACATATTTCACATGCATAACCATCCATCTTTGACCCTCATAACTAGTAATGGAAATCGGGCCAAAATTCAGATGGGTCTCCTAAACCAAACGATGCATAGTCTAATTGAGACTTCGTATTAGGGAGTACCCCTTACTATTGTTGGTAAATTCTGCCCCATCAACAAAACCTTATGTAAAGGATTAAATTTTGAGTGATTAGATCCTGACCATTTATATCCTAAGATCAATGGTCAAGATAAAAGTTTGGGGTTCGATATACAGTGGGCTATCTCAACTACCTCAACGCCATGTGTTCGGTCAAATGAATTCCACATCAATGATTCCACGTACCAATGCCATGTATCAATTCCCCGCCATTCATTGTACATAAGAAGACGTCCACATGGAATCCACCTCATTTGCTACATCAACACAAGAAATATCAAAAAATGACTAAGTATCAAAACATCACAGAGATTGTGAACACAACGAAGAATCAGATGTATGTGAAAAAATTATCCAAGACCCAAGGACCCACTATGAGATATTGGAAAATAAACTAAGTATGTGAGACCTGCAGAGGAGTTTGAAAAATTGACTAAGTGTCGAGAATTGGTCAGATGGACAGGGACACAAACAGAGTCAGAGAAATGTTGTAGACCTGTGGACCCGTGGTGAGATCTATGAAATTTTTCCAAGTATGAGGACACAGTGAAGAAATGACTAAGTACCAAAGAGATAGTAGAGCATGGTGTAATATGGAAAATCGACTAAGTATCAAGGATCGGTCAAGCAGACAAAACCATAAGAATCATGGAAATAATGTAGATTCATGAAGTTGTGGTGATGATATTGAAAATTGACTAAGTATGGAGATTCGGTGGATCGGTTAGAGAAATGAGGCCATGAATAAGAGAAGAATGGAGATGTCATGAACCTATGGTGAAAGTTCATAAAATGAATAAGTATGGATAATAGATCAGATGGCCCAGAGAGTAAGAGATCAGATTGCCCAGAAGGTAGCCACATGTTAGAGATCTGACGGCCCAGGAGGTCACCACATGTCAGAGATCATACAGTACAAAGAGTAAGAGATCCAATGGCCTAGGATATTTCCATGTGTCACAGGTCAGATAGTCTGGATGACCCTCAATGAATTTTTTGGAAATGTGTCTAAGTGTAGGTGTGTTGACAGGCGTTCATGACACACCGTCAACGGGAAGGATAGATCTAGACCGGGGTTGTCTATCTAACCCAAGCCGTTTGGTATGATCTACCCTGACGAGTTTTATGGATCCGTTAACCAACTAGGGTCATAAAAACAATGAAAATAAATAAACTAACTAAAAATAAGATTCTAACAATCGACACACTAATTACAAATGTTCAGCTAAGAGTGTTAATGTACAATGATTATATACATTTTACAAGGTTTAAATAAAATCTTGCAAAAGTAATTGTTTGGGATAAAGTTTCTGAACAAGATCAAGTATGAAAAGTACTCTTTCTAATGTTTAAAAATATTAAACTAATAAACACTGAATGAATATGATTGTGATGATAACACGAAAATAGACAAATCTAATTAATGTCTAAATTATGAAATCATTGTTCATTCATATACAAACAA
>SNQJ01S0092710.1:18120-32572 GCA_010110895.2 Picea sitchensis | reverse complement strand
GCGGTTCCTTCTCTTTTCCTTCTTCAAACTCTGGCTTCACGACCTTTCCTTTCACGATATCCAACACTTTATTCTTGGCAAGGATGAGGTCAATCCTTGTCTTCCACGCTCTGAAGTTAGAGGCTCCATATAACTTGTTCTCAGACTTCATAGAGTTAGTCATGGCTTGCTTGACTTGGTCAAACCCTAGATTTGACCAGAAATTCAAACTTCACGTCTTGGCTTTCTGAGAGTACCAGGAGATGCGTTGGGATAGGATGCATTGATCTATCCAGAGATTAGGTCAATCCCTTCACTTATGGTGCCTAAACAAGAGGTTTAGGGTTTCTGCGACTGCACCTGCTAGTAACCCTAGCTGCAATGTCTTGGAAGCTGCTTCTGCTAGTAACCCTAGCGACAGTTCCTCAGCGAGCTCAATATCCTAGAGGCTATGTTTATTTCCAACATTTAGACTGAATGAAGGAGGTGTGGGCCCATAACCTGTTAGAATATAGAAGATGGTGTGCTCATTTTACCATTGACGATACTCTCGTCACCCAACCATAGGCCAAAGCCACCCTCCGAGCACCTTAACCTTGACTGAGAATTACTCTGGAAGCAAAACCTAGGTTAGGTAGCCAAACAAGGTGTAGTGCATCTTCCTCCAAGGATAGCGCACCAACAATAGCTGATCAGATAGTCCAAACCCTAGCTAAGAGATAGTCCAAACCAACACTGAAACTGCTAGCTGCAACAACTGCACCTGCAACTCTCCTCCACACGTGCACACCAAACTGGGAACTGTAGTGTGCACCAGTTGCTACTTTGCAATTCTGAGATGCTGTCAAATGAGAACTGACGCCCTGTATTTATACTGGTTCTGCTAGATTTGCTCGGGCCAACTTCTCATTCTAGATATGTGTCTGTTCAGTATATTATTATTATTTCTGGTCGACTTCTTCTCTTGGAGGCTAATAACCTAATATAAATTATCTTCTTGAGCCGACAAGACTTCTAGGGTTATTAGTCAACTCATTAGGGTTTTCTCTTGCTTTTCAGAGTCTTCTATTCTTGTTAGGTTCACACATAGAGGTAAATACCTCCCACAACTACCATGATATTAACAAGTATATTATAACACACATAGTATACTATGTGTGTTATAATATTATAACACACACAATATACTATGTGTGATATATTATTATAACACACATAGTATATTATGTGTGATATAATAACACACATAGTATACTATGTGTGATATATTATTATAACACGCATAGTATACTATGTGTGTTATAATAACACACATAGTATGCTATGTGTGATATAATAACACACATACTATACTATGTGTGATATATTATTATAACACACACAATATACTATGTGTGTTATAATATTATAACACACAATATACTATGTGTGATTTATTATATCACACATAGTATACTATGTGTTATATTATATTACACATAGTAACACATATCACATAGTAATACATCACACATAGTATACTATGTGTGATTGTGTGATATAATATATCACACATAGTATGTGATATATTATATCACACATAGCATACTATGTGTGTTGTGTTATAATATAACACACATAGTAGTGTGTTATATTATAACACAACACATATATTATACTATGTGTGATATATTATAACACAACACACATAGTATACTATGTGTGATATAATATATCACATACTATGTGTGATATATTATATCACACTATCACACATAGTATACTATGTGTGATATATTACTATGTGATATGTGTTACTATGTGTGTGTGTGTTATATTATATCACACATAGTATACAATGTGTGTCGTGTTATAATATATCACACATAGTGTACTATGTGTGATATAATATATTAGTATATTATGTGTGTGTTATAATATATCACGCATAGTATACTATGTGTGTTATAATATATTACACATAGTATACTATGTATGATATAATACAACATAAGATTGGAGCTTGAAATTTCCTTAATATATTTCAAAGGATTCTAAGTATGTATATAAGTCACCGTGTACTCAACGTATTCTTAGATATTTTTAAATATTCATATATTCACAATTTTGTGGTATATATCATATGTGAGACTTGGTGGTTTTTCAATCACGCAACCATGTATCTACTTTTTTTTTTTTCCCGTGAAATACATATTTCCTGGAAACCTACTGGCTACTTCTACTTCCTAGGATGGTACCCAAGGTAAACTGGATTCAACCTTGGATTCATCAGGGCTCAAGGCCAATACAACAATATACTCATTAGGAACTAAACATGTCACTTACAAGAATTAATCCTGGCTGGGGAGGATAACACTCTTCAACTGCCTCAACTAGATCCAATTGACAACTATCTTTCTTCTTTCCAGCCAAGTTTTTGCAGATTTAATATAGAAAAACAGTAAGTATATATTTTTTGGTCAGAAATTATGCAAAGTTATATCTCAAAAATTTAGTCCTTATGTCAATTGAAATGTAAATCTTGTTTGTCAAATATCATTAGTAAAGTTTTAACCATTATGACTTACATGCTATTACTTTTTTTGGGCGTTGTCTAGCTATTCTACGAAATTACTTTTTTCGCCGGAATCCAGTGACATAAATCTGCATGAAATCACTATTTTATGTTGTTTAAAATCCATTTCTGAATGCAGAAATGGATTCAACATGTTGAAAAACTCTTGGGGCACTCAGATTATACAGAAATAATCACTCAAATTTACGGATTATACAAAAATAATCACTCAAATCTGCAGATTATACATAAATAATCACTCAAATATGTGGATCTAACAATTTCTCGTCGGATTTCGTGCAAATGTCCTGGAACAATATCACTGGAAAAGAGTCATTTCGTAGAACGTTTAAACTACAATTTTTTTTGTTATTCAAACTATATGACATGCATTAGTAAAGTTACAACTACTCCTTACATGCTATTACATTATTTCGTTGTTCAAACTATGACATGCATCAGAAGAACTTCTTCTTATTGTCATGATTTATTAAGAGCAACTAGAAATTGCTTTGGGTTATGTACCTATACATTGGGTTTTCTTTATCGTACATTTATTTGCAGCTTTAGCCAACGGTCCTATGCCTTTTTGTTGTGGCTTCTCCCTATTAAGTATCGTATAGATGGACTAAGAGAACAAACAATGTTGTAAACCTATTTAGCGAACTTGCTCTATAGGATGTATTTTTCTTGAACCAAACAGTCCTATGCCTTTTTGTTGCGGCTTCTCCCTATTAAGTATCTATTGAATTTAATGCAGTTGCAAGAGCCATTCTCCTGGAGGATGGCATAAGATCCTAGCCGTGGACTAGGGCCCCCAGTACACTCCTGGGGTTCTTGGTCTGGGACCAAGCAGTTAGAGCCATGGAAAAAGACCCTTGTGAGGGCCCCCAATAGATGATTTGGGTTCTTAGTCTAGGACCAAGCAGTAAAGACCCTAGATGTATTCTAGGGCCCCTGGATGTGTTCCAGGGAATCCTTGCCCTGAGCTTGGATTGATCCTTGGATGTGTTCCTTGGTGGTTGATATAAGTCCCTAGATGTGTCTAGGGCCCCTGGATGTGTTTCAGGGTATCCATGCCTAAAGCATGGGTTGATCCTTGGTCTTGTACCTTGGTGGATAAGACCCCAGATGTGTTCTGGGGCAACCTAGTCTTTGACCAAATAGATCTTGGTGTAATACCAAGATGTGTTGATGTGTGATCCTCTTCCTTTCTTCCAGGATGGTCCATAGAACCTAGGAGAGACTATGAAGATGGGCATGACCACATTGTGTGATGTACCCCCTTATGCAGTGATGATAAAGTTTATTGGTCATCTTGAGATTCATAAGGACATATTTTTCCACAAAGAAAACCCCTTTGTCTTTCCTAACCCCTTGATTGATCTTCACCCTTGATTTTTGAGTTTGGGTATGAGTGGGGTTTTTAAGGTTAAATTAGAAATATTAATTAATATTTAATTTGACATATTAAATTAATATTTATATTAATTAATATGTCATTTTATTAATTAATACTTTATTAACCTAAGCCCTAGTCTAAAACTATAAATAAAAACCTTGCCCTCACTATTCTTACTTGCACTCACTCCTACTCCTCTTTAAGGGTGTGACTACATCAGTTGTGCGGCCTCCTCTATCTAGACAGTCTACATCAGATTTGCGGCCTCTTCTAACTGGACACTCTACATCAGATTTGCGGCCTCCCTTGCTTCTAGTTTCAGATCTGATTTTTTCTTATGCTGGAGTTATACCTTGGAGCTATCTTCTTGGAGGGATACTAAATAAAGTTCCTCATGTGCAGATCTGACCTCCCTATAGGCTGCCGTCCCATTTCTTTATGTGCATATCTGTTCTATAGGAGCCACAACCACTCTTTTTGGGCTCCCTCCTTAACTGATTTACCTTTGCTAGCTACCAGGTGAGAGGTTTTCGGTGGCTTGATGTCCCTTTACTGAGAAAGAKATTTGGGTACTGTGTAAACTCCTCTCATACATCTCAGATTCATTTTTTGTGTGTTACTGCTATAAGGGTTTGTTGTTTAAGAAGATAGTTTGGGGTTTTGTGATCTTTCTATGGGGTTTTTCTCTTTTGGCAAAACAATCCTATGATCTCCTTGACATAGATCAAACCCTAAGTGGTTGATCTATGAACCTAAACTAGATTTGAGCATATAAAAAAGGATTACATTCACTTGTGTGCCAAGCTCTTCCTTCATTGCTCAAGAGGTAAATTTCAGAGGTAAGTTTCAATTTCATTTTACTTCAGTTTGATTTATTTGTTTAAAGCTCAAATCTACTAGTTTGCATGCTCAGGAAAATTTATTGTTCTTGATCTATGACTGTTGTACTCAGATCTACTAATTTGCATGCTAAAAAATATTTACTGTTCTAGATCTATGACTGTTGTACTCAGATTTACTAGTTTGCATGCTCATAAATATTTACTATTCTAGATTTATGACTATTGTACTCAAATATACTAGTTTGTATGCTCATAAATATTTATAGTTTTAGATCTAATTGTTGTTTTCAGAACTACTATATTTCTTATGTACTTCTGATCAAAATTTTTATTTAGATCTATTGTGTACTTGTTGATCTAGCTAACAAAATTTTTGAAAAGTATATTTTTCTGTTCTTCTTTCTATTTCTAACATGATCAGAGCTTAGGGCATGAAAAGAGCTCAAGAAGTGCATACTTGATCCTGCGTAGATCCATATTGTTGTTAGGGTTTATTTTTTTGATCAACAATAAGATTGTCTTACCCTGCTTACATTATGACTCCCTCACTTAGACAAGGAGATAAACAGGGCCTAACCTTTGTTGACAAAAGAGCATCAAAACATAGGACTAAAGTTTTGGTGCAAGCTACTCAAATTCAATAAAACTGAAAGTAGCTTTGCTTTGTTTTAACTTCAATAGAAGTAGCTACCAGTGCTCTATTAATGTGTGTTTAGCTACTAAAGTTAAAATGTGTCAAATTTTATCATTGCAAACTTTTAAGTGATTTGCAGATCTAGGTTGATGAGGAAACTCAAAGTGCGACATCCTTCGTTTGAAAGAAGCAAGCCTCTTGAATTCATAGTGAACTACAGATCTAGTTTGAAGGATAAAATGTATTCAGTCAAATTTATTTTCTAGAGAAATTAATGCATCTACATTGAAGTTGGTTACAATATACATTGAAGTAAACTTGAAAGGTATCATTCAGGCAATCCAAACAATGAAGAACTTGATTCAATCTGATATTCACATTCCTGAACTTATTCAAGTTTTTGGCAAAATGGATTGAATTCCTTCTTATCAAAGTTTTTAAATCTGTTTTCAAATAAATTTTCTAATTTGCAGAGATGGGTAAGCGCATCTCTCACTTTTCATGCTATATGACTTAATGGACTTGGTAACTCAATAGGAACCCTCATGAATTACATTCTCAAGAGGGCATTAATGTGTCTCAACTCTTGAGTAATTGTTTGGCACTCCTCAAGGCTTTGTCAATGTTGATAGGAATTTCTCGTCCCCATTAAAAGGTGTTTGTTTTCAAATCTGATCAATTCTCGTTAAATGGTGAACCTCAAAGTTGTTGTAATATGAGAGGAAAATTCATTGATAAGCATAATATCTTTCCTAATTATCATACAGATAACTGAATGTCCCTCATTTAAGATGCTCAGAGCACCTCTACTCTAAAAGTATTCTGTGTGTTTTTCTGTTTCAACTTTTCAGCAATACCTAAGGTTCATGTGCTAATATAGTACTTACAACTGTTTCCTTTTGTGCTAGTTCATAAACTTCATTTCCAGTAAGATAAAATTCCCGAACTTCTTCACAGGAAGATTTTGACAAAGGAGGATTTGGAGAAGTTTAAAAGAAACTGACAGAGAATTGTAGATCCTTTTTACTGTACAAACTTTTCCATTTTGAAATCCTGTACTCAAATGATCGTGTCATAGAAGTTATTGTTTGTACTGATCCTTTTTTCTTTATTGTTGATATTACTGAGGACAAGGAAACTAAAACTTGTTTTCACATGCTTAGTTAAGTAGGTGAAGAATCAGACCCCATTGGAACAATGAATGGATAATTATTTCAAAGTCCTTATCCTTGCCTCAACATTTGGAAATCCTTTAATTCTCCATTATAAATAACTTTTGTAACAGTCCTTACTCTGAATGGATTTCCTGTCACACTTCTCTTGCATGTTCTTAAGAATGACTTCATCAAGCCATAGACAACATCAAGTGGTATAACAAGACAATGGGATGTTCTCTTGAGGATATGAAATTAATCAAACGAACAGTTACATGTAAAACATTTGCATACACAGAAGATGTCTCAGATCACTATAGTTGGTAGCAGGCTGCAAAGTACATGTGAGTCCTTAGCCCAATGCAGGTTCAAGGTAAGTTCAAGTATGCTTCATTTTCATTTCATTCACTGAAATTGTGATTACTAAAGATAACAAGAAGAGTTATGTTTACCTTCCTATCATTTTAATGGACCAGCGTATTAAAGAAATACTGCCAGAATCTCTTTTGTATTATTTTTTTTTGGTTATATAACCAAGGAAGTTGTGATCTCAGCACATACTGGTTTCTTTTCTCCCTGGTTTGGAAACTCAGTAGTATGTTGGTCTATTATCCCTGATATGCAAGACAACATGTAACCTTGGGTTATCTTTTTCTTGGTTAAGGAGTCCAAAAAATTATCTTGGTTGTTGGGGTATTTTTCCTCGTTTTGGGAACCCTACATATATCTCTTTAATCGAGAGTCCTTAGGTTGTAATTAAGCCATTATCCTTGGCACATGAGCTCAATAAGTATGACTCATATTTTTCATATTAAACTTGGTACTGGCACCAAGAACATCTTGAAGAGATACAACACCAGATCAGAATCATAGGTTCTTATAGGTTCAGAGGGAGCCAGTTTGCACATGCAGGGAGACAAACATTTTTTTTGAGACTCAGAGGGAGAAATCCCTGCATATGAGTTAGACCATGACCTACAACATAGATGTCAACTTAGTAGAGTCAAGGGATACTATCGAGTTTCCTTTAGATAAATTTTCTATTAAAAAGAAACTAGCTTGGTGTCGGGAAATACTAAAGGAAGCAGAAAAACATTCAACACCTAAGGGCACTTTCAGAGAAAGAAAGAAACCAGATAAGTACTCCAGCCTTATAGCTAAATTGAATCTTGTGATTGATTCATAACCTTCCACATTTGAAGAAGCCTCCAAACATTCAAGTGTGGAAATATGTTATGATAGAAGAATATGAATCAATTTTGAAGAATGATGTATGGGCAGTGGTTCCAAGACCTCGTGGAAAATCAATGGTAACCTCCAAATGGATTTATAAGATAAATCTTACAGTAGATGGAAATATTGAGGATAAATTTGTGACTCGTGACTTTTCTCAAAAAGAAGGGATTATCTATGACAAGATCCTTACTTCCATCAGGATCTTTATCTCTCTTGTCGCAGTTTTTGATTTGGAAACTTCACCAGATAGATGTTAAGACTGATTTTTCTTAACAGTGAAGTTAAGCAAGAGGCTATCCATGGGAAATAATCCCATAAATTATAACAAGATCCGAGAGCTTGGTATGAAAGTATTGTCAGTCTCTCTACAGAGTCTTGGGTTCACCAAGAGTATTGGATATCCCAATCTTTATATAAAAAATGTACAAAATCATCCTGTTATCTTACGATGATATGCTCCTTACTGGAAAGGAATTTTTTTTGATAGCTCAGACTAAGAGGGAGCTCTTCAACAGAATTTGAAATGAAAGACTTGGGTCTTTTACATTCCTTTCTGAGCTTATAGGTGACATAAACAAGGTGAGATGCTTCTCTCACAAGAGAAAGTACGCAGTTGATATGCTCCATAGAATTGGCATGTTGGACTGTAAGTCCATATCCACACCAATGTTTTCCAAACTGAAGAAGTTACAAGATCAAGCTACAGTTTCAGATCTGGAATACCTCATTGGGTTCTTGATGTCTCTTATACACACCATACCATATATTTATCATGCAGTGAATACCCTCATCCAGCTCATGTGTGAACCGAAGCATATTCATATGATTGTTTTTAAACCTTTTCTGAGATATGTTCGAGAGACTATAGCCTATGGGCTTAGATACATTTCAGTGGAGGTGAAATGCTTCATGATTATACATATTCAGATTGGATGGGTAGTACAATGGATCAGAAGAGTTCTTTCAGATATTGTTTTAGCTTGGGTTCAACTATGTTCTCCTGGTCCATCAGGAAACAAGGCTCCATAGCCCAGAGAACTGTAGAAACATAATGCATTGCTACAACTATTGTTAGCAGAGAAGCAATGTGGCTCAAGAAGCTACTTTCAGACTTGTTCAGTGTAGAGATAGAACCCCTAGTCATCCATTGGGACAACCAGAGATGTGTAAAGCTCTCCGAGAATCCGGTGTTTCACGACAAGTCGAAGCACATTGAGATGAGATATTACTATGTTCGGACATGGCGCGGAAGAACATTCTCAGTATTCAGTATGTTCCGACGACAGAACAAATGACAAATATTTTGACCAAGCCACTGTCCTTGACAAAGTTTGTGTACTTTCGAGACAAGCTTGGTATTGTTGAGAATGCCTCTCTTGCTGAGAGGAAGTGTTGAATTTAATGCAGTTGCAAGATCCATTCTCCTGGAGGATGACATAAGACCCTAGATGTGGACTAGGGCCCCCAATACACTCCTGGGGTTCTTGGTCTGTGACCAAGCAGTTAGAGCCATGGAAAAAAGACCCTTGTGAGCCCCCCCAATAGATGACTAGGGTTCTTGGTCTGGGACCAAGCAGTAAAGACCCTAGATGTATTCTAGGGTCCCTGGATTTGTTCCTTGGTGATTGATATAAGTCCCTAGATGTGTTCCAGGGTACCCATGCCTAAAGCATGGGTTGATCCTTGGTCTTGTACCTTGGTGGATAAGACCCCATATGTGTTCTGGGGCAACCTGGTCTTTGACCAGGTAGATCTTGGTGTAATACCAAGATGTGTTGATGTGTGATCATCTTCCTCTCTTCTAGGATGGTCCATAGGACCTAGGAGAGACTATGAAGATGGGCATGACCACATTGTGTGACGTACCCCCTTATGCAGTGATGATAAAGTTTATTGGTCACCTTGAGATTCATAAAGACATGTTTTTCCACTAAGAAAACCCCTTTGTCCTTCCTAACCCCTTGATCGATCTTCACCCTTGATTTTTGAGTTTGGGTATGAGTGGGGTTTTTAATTTTGTGTTTTACGGTTTTTAAGGTTAAATTATAAATATTAATTAATATTTAATTTGACATATTAATTTAATATTTATATTAATTAATATTTTATTAATCTAAGCGCTAGCCTAAAACTATAAATAAGAACCTTAGCCTCACTATTCTTACTTACACTCACTCCTACTCCTCTTCAAGGGTGTGACTACCTCAGTTGTGCGACCTCCTCTATCTAGACAGTCTACATCAGATCCACAACCTCCTCTAACTGGACACTCTACATCAGATTTGTGGCCTCCCTTGCTTTTAGTTTCAGATCTGATTTTTTCTTGTCCTGGAGTTATACCTTGGAGCTATCTTCTTGGAGGGATACTAACTGAAGTTCCTCATGTGCAGATCCGACCTCCCTGTAGGTTGCCATCCCATTTCTTTATGTGCAAATTTGTTTTATAGGAGCCACAACCACTCTTTATGGGTTCCCTCCTTAGCCGATTTACCTCTGCTAGCTGCCAGGTGAGAGGTTTTCAGTGGCTTGCTGTCCCTTTACTGAGAAAGGGATTTGGGTACTGTGTAAACTCCTCTCATACATTTCAGATTCATTTTCTGTGTGTTACTGTTATAAGGGTTTGTTGTTTAAGCAAATAGTTTGGGGGTTTTGTCATCTTTCTATGGGGTTTTTCTCTTTTGGAAAAACAATCCTGTGATCTCCTTGACAGAGATCAAACCCTATGTGGTTGATCTATGAACCTAAACTAGATCTGAGCATATCACAAAGGATTACATTCACTTGTGTGCCAAGCTCTTCCTTCATTGCTCAAGAGGTAAATTTCAGAGGTAAGTTTCAGTTGCATTTTACTTCAGTTTGATTTATTTGTTTAAAGCTCAGATCTACTAGTTTGCATGCTCAAAAATATTTACTGTTCTAGATCTATGACTGTTGTACTCAGATCTACTAGTTTGCATGCTCATAAATATTTACCGTTCTAGATCTATGACTGTTGTACTAAGATCTACTAGTTTGCATGCTCATAAATATTCACTGTTCTAGATCTATGACTGTTGTACTCAAATCTACTAGTTTGCATGCTCATAAATGTTTATTGTTCTAGATCTATGACAGTTGTACTTAGATCTACTAGTTTGTATGCTCAAAAATATTTATAGTTTTAGATCTAATTGTTGTTTTCAGATTTACTATATTTCTTATGTACTTCTGATCATAATTTTTATTTAGATCTATTGTGTACTTGCTGATCTAGCTAACAAATTTTTTGAAAAGTATATATTTCCATTCTTCTCTCTATTTCTAACAGTATCGTATAGATGGACTAAGAGAACAAACAATGTTGTAAACCTATTTATCGAACTTGCTCTATAGGATGTATTTTTCATGAACCAAAGATTGGTTTAAAAAAAATATTGGGTTTCAAAAATTGTTTTGTGATTAAGAAGCGGAATTAACTAGCTCATTTTGGTTCTCATTAGATAAATATCATGGACAAAATTATTATGGTAAATAAATTTGTATTTATGCAATGAATTCTTGAAAATAAAAAATTGAACTTAAAACACTCAACATTCATAAGAACTACTTGGAAATGACAAAGTTGCAAATTAGAAGCAAGGGGCCCACTTTAGAAACAACAAGTAGATAAATAGGATGAACTAATTTCACATGGAAAGTACAAAGGGGATAAGTAGATCAACATGAACTAATTTCACATTGCAATTACAAGGGGAACACGTAGATAAACATGATGAACTAATTTCACATTGCAATTACAAGGGGAACACGTAGATAAATAAAATGAACTAATTTCACAAGTCAAATATATGGGAATTTTTATATTTGTAGTATCTAAACAAGATTTGTGCCATGTGAGTTATTAAAACCATGCAAATAAAGGAACATTTATGAGTTTAGTAATCTACGAATGATGTAATTAACTAATATTTTCGTCATTTACAACGTTTTTACAACATTTCATAAGTAACATATGTTGAGTTATACTTTCATCTTGTTGGCTCAAATTATGGACATTAAAATGCATGATGCATGCAGATCCACAACATGTGAGTCCTTTGAATCCGCATGGCATATGTCATAGCTATTAAGTTCTAGGGTGTGGGGGTAAGGATGAGGACATGTTTGGAGATGGAAAAACCATTTTTAAGAATTAGGATGCATGGGTACATAGAGTTGTATCACACATACAATCACAATTTATCTCAAGTAATAAACCTTAAACCTTAAAATATAAGGTAACTTGATTTATTGATTAGAGATATCATAACATTGAAGGGAAGAGAGAAGATTAGTTGATATGATGTGAAATAAGAATAAAAAAATTTAAAATTGGGAAATCGTTTCTAGTCTTGGCCCACTGAAGAAAAACACTTTTCATTGCTTATTGTTGTTTTTATAGTTAAAAATTTGTTCCTAGTTGAATTAAAAAAAAAACAAAATAGTTGAATAAAAGAAACATTTGTATGGAGGTGTTTTAGTGTTTTTATGTTGTTGTTGGCCAACAGAAGAAGTTCTGCAGATAACATTGCTTTGACAACTCATTTTTGTCTCCTTGTTTTCCATTGCTATTGGAAGCAAGGGAGAAACACACAAGTTGAATACAAGAAACATTTGTATGAAGGTGTTTTAGTGTTTTTATGTTGTTGTTGGCCAACACAAGAAATTCTGCAGATAACATTGCTTTGACAACTCATTTCTGTCTCCTTGTTTTCCATTTCTATTGGAAACATGAGAACATGCACAACAAAAAACTAAGATTTGTTTCTCATAAAACCTTGGTAGAAACATCCTAGGGTTTGTTGTTGGGGTCCATATGATTTTGCCCCCAAAAAGAAATTTCTTTTGTTGTGTCACCATCTTTTTAAAATTATTGAAGGGGAAGTCCCTTGTTATATGGGATGCCCCTTGGTGTTGGGATTTGTGGCATAGGGATGTGTGGAAATTTCTTAGGATCGAAATTCAAAAATTTCAATTCTTAATTAGAGGGTTGCGGAATATTAACCCTGTGAATTCAACTTTAAAACCGTTACGAAATACAAAACAAAACATCAGTGAGAACGAACAATATTTTATTTTTTAACAATCCCAATCTTCTAGGTAATCCCAGAGAAAAGACGTCAAAGTGTTTCGATAAGTTTTGACCCTCTAGGACAATCTTATCATACATAAACTAGCTCTGAAAACTCTTATTTACAATAGTAAATACAACAACAAAACAATCCTTATCTTATTCAGTTACAATGTTAAATCACTTAACATAATTTCCCTTAGCTTATGTCAAATTAGCAAGACACGTGGTTGAAAATTACAAACCATGAAGAACATAGATGGATGAAAATCAAATTTGCAATCTGCACAAGTATTGGATAGTTGGAATTTTTATTAATATGCATAAGATGAAGTACACGTACATATGATAGCCTTATCACAAATCTAGCACAATCCACTAGCTCTTCAAAACCCTGGTTAGGGAAAATAATGAAGAACACTAGCTCAACTAAGGTGATCCAACAAGCATGAATCACTCATGCTAGTCCTTCAAGACAATAAGTCTCATCCTTTCCTTCTTCTTCACCAAATACAACCTAGGGTTTCATCTCCAAACTATAATTTCCAAATCTCAAAGGGATCAATCCCTAGCCATAGACTTTAAGATGCTCCAAGAATATCAAGAAACCCTAGCGAATTCCATAGAGAAATATCAAATACAAATGAAGATATAAGAGAGAGGATGACCACTGGGCCCCTCCTAGTCACATATCTACACAAGAGTGAATAATAATGATATGAATGAATAAATGACTCTTTCCTTCCTCTATATATATGGGAGGTAAGGGAGACCAATAATAAAACATGGGCCAATGACCTTACAAGCAACCTACATTAATCACATGTAGGCTCACACAAGTGGAATGCTACACTCCAAGGGTACACATGTCAAGCTCTAAGGTGATGTTGTACATAATCAAGGCTCCAAGATGATGTGGTTATACAAGGTGTATCCACACTCCACCACAAACCCATACAGAGTCCATCGCTCCTCTTAAGCCATATACTTCACTGGGTCCACTCCTTCCACATGAACAATGCTGCAATCTAGGCATTCCTAAGGCAACTTCAAGCCTCCAAATAGGAGTGCAAGCTACTCCATGTCATCTAGGCCATTAATGCCCTCCTCCAAGATGAATAATGCTCCTCCTCCTAAGTAGGGCGTTCTATAAGGAAGCAATCATCTCTATGTGGCCATCATGAAGAACTCCAATGCCCTAGGGAAGACTGCTAAGCAAACACCCAATTGAGGTCAAGACCACTAAGTAAGATATCTACAATGTGCAAATTTATCACAGATCATCTCCCATGTGCTAATCCATTGAGAGGTTGAACATACACGATGTAAACAGCCCCAAACATGGTGTAAACACTTCCATAGTGACCAAAAAACTAACAAGATGCCCCCAATTGTTGGAGAAATTATTGTGCTAATCTTTAGAATTGGAGATGTGTTGTCCTTGGGTCAAAAATGAATTTGACAAGCTAAGAGATGTGCCCCTACAACAACCTATCCATATTACCTAAAAGGCCTACAAAAGCCATAGTACCTAAGAGGCCTACAAAAGCAAGGAAGAACAA
>SNQJ01S0092708.1:0-21579 GCA_010110895.2 Picea sitchensis | reverse complement strand
TTGTTTAAATCCTTGTGTCATATTTTTGTTGCTGAAAAATAAGAAAAAGATGATAATCTAAGTTTAGCAGGTGAAAAACTGAGAAATTGGGACCATAAGCCAATCTATGATGAATATCCCTCACAATCAAAAGATAAGACAGAAGAATCTAGTTTCCCAAGCACTTATAATTGTGATGAACTACCCTATCAACCCCCTATTCCTCTTGAAGACACAAGCTCAGTTTCATCAACCAGTCAAGATCAAATGCCATGTAAGCAGATGAGAGAGGTTGAAATTAAAGAAAGAAAAGAATCACTAAGCCTTTTTCCTAATACACCTCATGACCAGGAGTGGACCAAGGCCATATTCATTGAGAGTGAATCAGAAAATCAGCAAGCAATGCAACAACCAAGCACAGTGGAGGCAAATTTGTTAAGCAGTGTAATGATGGCACTATGAATTCCATAGGTTGTTACCAAATCCATTTTCATGTCGGGTGCTACCAAAATTTTCAAAGTTGAAGTGATGTAGTTGTGAATTATTATGGCATTGCCAATTTCACACAGACACACAGGCAAGAGCTACCGAAATTTTGGCAGAGACCAAATTGTGTAGAGTTATTTTTGGACGCTTCTGCCAGTTTTGAGTGATTAACTTAAAACTTGGATTATGGACAATTGAGAAGGAATTTTTGAAAATTGGAGGAGGTTTTTGTTCATCACATACCAAATAAAAAAAATGTCTCTCATTTTTTCAAAATCTGTTATGGTTTTAGAGATATTAGACATATAAGTGGCACTACCAACTGTTTTACAATGGCGCTACCGAATTTCCTGTAGCGGTCGCGGTTTTGATATTCGCCTTGTTGGGAGGTTGCCACCTGTCAAGGAGGATTCAAATGGATTCTCAAGGATCATTTATATGTCAAGGGACACCTTCACCTAGGATTTAGCTCCATAAAAGGCCTCATGCAATGAGGTGGAAACAATTTATTAATGGCTTCCAACAAATTCCTGAAAATTAGCAGTTTGTTGGATTTTTGTCTCTTTGATTGTTGCCACCTATCTCCAAGGCTTAGAATCCAATTGAGGAGATGGGATTCAACATCCTAAGGTTATTTGGATTCTATTTTCTATTTAATGAAGGAGAGATCTCTTGGAGAGTTGGATTCATGAGCCAAGAGAGGCTAGAGAGACTAGGAGCAGTCATTTTTCCTGTGTGTGTTCATTTGTAAGCCTGTGGGCATTTTATGATTGTAAGCATTACTGCTATTGGAGACTCATGAGAGCTATGATTTTAGATTGTAACCCTTTTGTTTATATTTCTTCTTATTTGAATCTATTTCATATTTGAGGATCAAAGGCTGCCAATGATTTATGGATCCCTAAGCAGCAGAGGATCTATTGTATTTTCCCCATCAATCATTGTTTATATTCAAGTATTCGTTGATTCATTGAATTGAGAGGATATGTGTTTAGTGAAAATTCTACCTTATGTTTTACTTCTTCATTCTTCCACTTATCATCATATAATCTTGTTTTCTATTGAGCATCTTTTGTGCCTTCGATGAGTAGGATGTTTGTGACTCCATTTCCCATTGGTGTAGCCTACTGATCTGCAGTTTGTTGCCCTCTCCCTTTCTTTCTCCATCTTGTTGATCCAACTATTCAAAACCAAAATTATCTTTTACATTTTGATGGGTGTTGAGCTTACACTTTAGCAGTCAAAGTGTGACTTTCAGTGCTAACAGGCGGTGTGGGGAGGTAACCCTGTGTTTAATGTGATAATTACGCATAGTGGCCGAGATTTTTTGTGCTGTAAATTGCGATCCTCCATCAATGATTACTTCCCTAGGTAATCCATAGCGTACAAATAGTTCAAAGAGAAATTTAATGACTACTTCCTCAGTTGCGTTTGGCAAGACCACTGCTTCTACCCACTTGGTCATATAGTCAGTTGCAACTAGTATATAATCTTTTTGGTTTGATTTTAGGTTGAAGGGGCCAACGAAATCCAATGCCCATCTTTCGAAACGTTCTTCAACCACTTGTGGTTGTAGGGGAATTTCATCATCTTGGCCTGGTCGACCGATCCTGTGACAGTTGTCACAAGCTTGGACATACTTCTTTGCATCTTTGAATATTGAGGGCCAATAATATCCCATCTGTAAAACCTTATGTCCAGTTCTGCGGTCTGCAAAATTTCCGCCACAGGGCTCATCGTGACATGCCTTCAAGACATTGAGAATATCATCACCTCTGATACATCTTTGGATCTGAATATCAGACCCCGTGTGGAAAAGATATCCATCAATCCAGGTGAACCGTGCACTGCGCCGAACGATTAGTTTCCTTTCTCTTGATGATAGGTGTGCTGGTAATTTCCCAACTACCAGATAATTCGCCACATCCACGTAGCAAGGCGTCTTAATAGTCACAGTGAACATGTGTTCGTTTGGAAATTGGTCTTCGACTGTCAAAGAATTATCTGTTTTGGGTACACGAGACAAGAAATCTGCAACAAGATTCTCTCTTCTCGAACGATCCTTAATGATGATGTTGAATTGATGCAATAGCAACAACCACCAAGTAACTCATCCATTAGTAATTGGTTTGTTGGCTAAATATCTAATAGTAGAATGATCAATATACATAATAACTGGATAACCTGTTATATAGTGGTGAAATTTATTAATAGCATGTATAACGACTAAAAATTCTTTTTTTGTTACTGTGTAATTTAATTCGAAAGGAATAAGATTTTTTCTAATAAAATAAATAACATAAAGTTTCTTGTCTTATTCATGTCCAAGGACATCGCCTATGGCTATATCTAATTCATTTGAAGAGATGTGAAATGGTAATTTCCAGTTTGGTCCTCTCAACACCGTTGTTGTTGAAACCATCCTTTTGAGTTTTGCAAATGAAACATCACACTTATCAAAACACTGAAATTACACATTACCAATTAAAGAATGTAAAGTTGCAGCTATTCTTGAATTTTTTTCTATGAATCTGCAATAATATCTTGCACAAGCAAGGAAACTATGTACCTTGGTTTGTGTACAAGGTTTGGGCAAATTAAGGATTACCTCTATTTTTGTTGGGTCTACCTTGATTCAGTCTGCAGAAACATAGTGTCCTAGTACCACACCTTCAGTCATCATCATATTACATTTCTCATGACTCAAACATAGCCTGGTAGCAATGCATCGTTCCAGTACTTTCTCTAGATTCCTTAAAGATTGATCAAAGTCAATACCATAAGGGGTAAAATCGTCCATGCAAACTTCAAGTCCTTCATTAATTAAATAAGAAAATATGCTCAAAATAGCTCTCTGGAATGTAGCTAGAGAATTACATAATCCAAAGGGAAATACTTGATATGCGAAGGTACCCCAAGGACATGTAAATGTAGTTTTATCCTGGTCTTCCGAAGCATTTTGAATCTGATTATAACCGTTGAAGCCATCTAGGAAGGAGAAAAATTGCTTCCTTGCTAATGTATCAAGGACTTGATCAATAAAAGGTAGGGGAAAATGTTCCTTCTGCATAACTTTATTGAGTTCTCTGTAGTCTACGCAAATTCACCACTTCCCATTCTTTTTAGGGATGATTACCAGTGGAGAGACCCACTGGCTATCTGAAATAGGATATATAAAATCTACATCCAACAGTTTCTGTAATTCTTCTTTAAAAACGTCCCTGAGATGAGGATTCAATCTTCGTTGGGGCTGTCGGATGGGTCAAACATATTTCTCAATATAGATATGATGTGTACAGAGTTGGGGATCAATGCCCTTCATGTCGGGATACTCCCAAGCAAAATCCTGTTGATATTTAGAAAGGATCTGAATCAATTTTTGTTGTTGTTGCTCATTCAAATTGGCATTAATATTCCGAAATCTTCATGGTGCTATTTCAACTATAATTTTGTTGTGGACAACAATAGTAGGAATCTGTTGCTCCATCAATTCTTCCAAAGGATCTCCTTGTGATCCATTATCTAAAACATTTTTTATCATTTGACATGTTGGGTTGCTTATAATTGTTGGGCTATTAATGAAGCTATTGATCACATCATTTTCTAGTTGGTTTTTGAGCCCAAGAGCTTCTTCCAGTGTGAGAGGAGATCGTAGGTTTTCTTTTGGATATCTAGGTGGTTGCAACTGTTGATGTATGACAGATAGACTTGGTTTAGCTGGAGGATACATGATAAGGTTCTTTATAGCACTTCCTCTAGCAATTGTCATGTTGCATGTGCGACATCCTACGTATGCATATGTTTTTGCTAGTCACGGTCGTCCCAATATTAACGGGTGTCCATCTAGTCTACTTCTTGGGTTGATAACTAGGAAATCAGTTGGGTATTCCCAAGAGTCGACCGAGATTTCTATTCTTGTAATGTGCTGACTGGTTTAACCACTGATCTATTAACCAGTTCTAACATAGTTGAAGTAGGTTCGAAGGAGGTGATACCCAGGATATTACAGGTCTTGGTGGTCAGAATATTGATGGCTCCCCCCAAATCCGCCAGTGTATTTGGAAAAACACAACCCTGTATTTGAACCGTTACCACACGATTCCCTAGGTCCATGTACTTGACTAGCTCCTGCTTGCCTAGAATAAGACCGAACAAATTTCCTACCACATGAACAATTGACGACTTCTTAGTTTTCCTTGCGGGCTTCTTCCCACATAATTCTTTATTTGTTTTTGCATAAATAGGAAAATCTTGCAAAGCCTATAGGAGTGGAATTTTAACACATAGATTATTTAGTTCCCCGACGATATCAAAGTTTGGATATACAACTGGTTTTTCTATCATTAGCCTTTCGAGAAACGGGGGAGGGGAAATTACGTCTTCATCGAGATTGTTTTGCTCGACTGTGTTTTCCCCCTGTTCTGTTTCTTCTGTTATGACCACAGTCGATGGTTTTATTGCTGGTTGTATATAATTCTCATTCTCATGTTCTTGATGAACGTTTCTTTCCTGAGGAGAAATTACAGGCCATGATCTCAACCGAATTTTGTTGCACCTGACAAAGTTTGTTCCACCTTCTAAATTTTCAACAATTTGCCCAAGTTGGACTAGTCTGTTGTTAGGATTCAGGTTGGGTTGAGCTGGTAGTTGAGGGTGAGTTTGAGGTTGAGGATTCTGGGGTAAAGTGGGATGATCTTGAGGAGCGATTCTCATGGGTTGATTGGTCAGTCCCATGGGGCACTGCCAGTTTTGAGTCCAATTGGGGGCTTGGGCAGTTATGCTAGTCCACTGTGAAGGATATGAGTTATTATTTGAATTCTACCAAAATGGGGTAGGGTATTTCAAGTTAGGCCAAGTAGGATTAGCCACTGGTTTCTTTGGCCAGGGTGCAATAGTATATTGTCGGGACTACCAAGTGGGGTTAGCAAATGGTTGGCCCTGCCATGCATTTCTAGAATTATGTTGATGTTTATACTGCCCATAAAATAAAGAAAAAGGATCTTGCAACATACCTGGGTGTCGAGCTTTCCACTGGCAACGTTGAGACATTAGATATACTGGTTCTGTTTCCTCTTCTGCTTCTTTAAAGACAACTTTTAGTCCTAGGAGTGATGGGCATTGCTTTGTCACATGGTCTTTAGCACAGATGGTGCAAGTCTGAACCACATCCAAGGGACACTCCCTCAAACCATGTTTCCTTCTACATCGTGGAAAAAATATGGCCAACGACTGTTCTGCTTCTGCTTGTTTATGTTTAACCTGTAGAACATCCAATTATGTAGTCAGAGTACCCAAAATGTCAGTTTTAAAATTTTCTAAAAGATTACCAATTTCTGCTCGGGTGACGCTCTCGCTAGTGATGTTGCTACTTCTAATGATGGGGGTTTGTATTCTCGATCTAGTTCCTGTACTTCCATGTGAACACCTGATGCACAATTGGACAATGTCATCATATGTTTCTTGATAAATATCACCTTTTCCCATTAAATTCAATGTTTCTACCCATTCATCCTTCATACATTTTATGAGAGTGTATTTAATTACCTCACCTGGTAGTGTACCGTAAGGAGATCTCTATAAGTTATATTGAAATCTTTCAACATATTCTTCTAGTGTTTAATTTTCTTTTGCAATCATTTTAAATATTTCATCTTTTAAATCCCTGGTTCTACAGTAGTCTTGATATTTCATAAGGAAGGCTTGTTTCATTTCATCCCATGAATTTATAGTTCCTCCCCCTAATCCCATAAACCATCGTAAAGCTGCTCCTTTCAAAGTGGAAGGAAACAACTTTAGTTTATGGGGTTCAGAGGTGTAGTCATAGCCTCTACATAGGACATCCAACTCGAATAATAATGCGTCAGGATCCTCTAAGATCAATCCATTGAAGGTTGGAAGATTCTGTAGTGGAATTGCTTTCATTGGTGCATTAGCAACCAGATCAACTATAGGATATTCCAAAGTGGAAGTCTGGGGTCGCGGCTGATTTTGTTGTGCCATTTGGTCGAAAATGTGCCAATAACCTTCAGGGATTTCTTGGTCTGGGTGTTCTATTCGAGGTGGTTGATTACTTGGTCCCTTAGGAGATTTAATTGTGCTACCTATATCTAGGATTTCAGGTGTTCCTTCTCCTATCAGAATCACATGAGATCCAGGTTCAAGTGGTGGTGGGTTTGCCTCAGCAATTCCACTAATCTCCCCTTCTCCTTCTTTCAAATTACAAGAATTTCCCTTGTCTATAGGACTGAAAGGTCGAGTATGTGTATTTTGGAAACTTTGTTCAGTCCCTTCAGTTCCGCTATGAACCTCAACACGAGATGCAGTTGGTGAATTTGCTGCTTGAGGGATTCGGGTAGAACCTTTTCGAGGTCCAAACGAGGCTTGAGATCAGCTTTTCGGATAATTTCGTCTATGAAATTGCTCCTTCCAGGGGGCACCAAGCCCTGAGATTTTGTAGTTTTTGGTAGGGGTTTTTGTTTTTCAGGTTCTTTCTTCTTAGTCATAAGTACTGACACAAATTCTATGCACCTATATAACCTATATGCATTAGCTGAAGGTAGGTGTTGGCACAAGAATTTTACTTGTTGCCTACGTAGGTTCTTACCTTCCATTTTAAATACCTCATCCTCCAGAGACCCAACCTATGCTATGTTTGACATTCTCTCCAGCAACGATGCCAAAATGTTGGGCTCTAAAGATGTCCTAAAAAAACCTTTGTCTGACATTAATTTATCAACCAAGGATTCATCTTCTCTTTCAAGAATGTCAGCAAAGTCTATGAAAATAGCTGTAGAGGTTTAAATCGTGTAGATAATTCAACAAATATGAGTCTATCTAAATTATTGCAATAATCAAGTTCTTCACGCATTCATTAAAAAATATGAAACTAATAACTCACTCAACATAATTGTAATCTGAACAATAACACACCATGAATCAAAGCATTAATCAATTTACTGAATTTATTTATCCAATAAACAATAATTTAATCTGCGAAAACACTTTAATGAATCAATCTCTCAATGATTGATTAATCTACTGGAAAGAAACAACGAATTATTGAATATTTAAGACGAAACAACAAATGCAAATTAAATGAAAGGAACACCAAATGTGAATTTGATAAAAGGAACAACGTATGCGAAAATTAAAGGAATTCACAAGCGATAAACTAACAACAATTGGAAATGGAACAACAATCGACAATCTTCAAATGGAACATCTATTCTCTGCAAATGGGACAGCATAACCAATTCATAAAAGAATCAACACATTATCAAGTCTATCTTAACTATTGAAAAATAAATTCAAATCACAGAACTATAACATAATTGATACGATTATAGATGAGACAGTAACTTCTTTTGACTAGGCCCATGGTCTTCAGAAGATACTACTACTAAAAAATCAGTACGCAGAAATGCTCAAAACGCTTGAAGCTTTCATTAATTCCATAATTGATAAATCATTTACAATGGATTTTTGTATAGAATGTCAACAATTAAGAGATCTGAATGTTTGGTTAAATTACTTCTGTATCTCTCTATTGTTCACCATCCTTTATATAGTACAATGAAATAAGTAAATTAAACTATCCTGAGGATTGAGATATTCTCGGGATTTCTTTTACTATTTATGAAGGTTACAAGATAAAGAGTCAATCTTCCTTTAAACTATTTTGTGCTTGATTTCTTCGATCTTCAATGGCCTGTGCATCTTCATGATCTTGTTAATTATCTTGAGTTAACAACAATTGTCCATTTTCTGCATAAAATCAAAACAATTCAAACCAAAATTCAGAAAATATCTAATATCATTCAATAATATTTCTAAAAGACTTTTTAACCATTTTCTTTCCTAATTACTTCAAATTAATAGAAAAGTCAACAAAGAATATATCAGAAACCATAGTAATAAGGAGAATGTTTATACCTTTTTCTCAACTCAACACCGCCCGGTGACTATGAGTTAGTGACTTTTAGTTAAATGATCTTGGGGCTCTTACAGGAATTTGACAATGAAGGGGAGTCTAAGATGTACCTGGATCAGACGTTGGTCAAACTCACTGGGCTCCTAGGACGACAACACATGAATATACCATTGGGAAGCTTGCACCAAAGGTGTAAGTCTATTAAGTGAGCCACCAATGTAACTAATCCACCCGCTTTATCCCCGCCTCTTCCTATTTTTGATCTCACGATGTTGGATTTGATCACCAAATGGTGAGCTCATGGAGAGAAGCTTTGGTTTGTTTGATTGATTTATAGATTTTTAGTGCGTGATAATTCTTTTCTTTAGTTGGATTTAGGACTGTCATTGTCATATCCCAATCTAGCGATCAAAACTTATTCGAGTCTTGGAGGATGCTAGGTTTTCCTCCACTACATTACTAACTTTTACCTCCCAACTCACCCGAAGACCACCTTCGATAGGAATTCCACAAGGAAAACCACTCCGAAGCCGGAATTGTTGTTACCCCTTTGCTTGAACATCCAAAAGGAGATAACTTTCGAGAAAGTTTTGTACTCCCTACAAATCCACCATTGACTAACTCTTTCGGTCCCCTCCTTCTTCAGATAAACTCCTTCGGAGAACCTGAACTTAGTACCGATTAGAAGTGTCTATCTCAAGTACCCTGTGAAGACATCATGAGTATGGAAACCCAACAAATCCATTCATCCAAATGTTTCACCACACCATAAGGGTTTTCAGGTCCATTTGACCCTATGTGAACCCTTGAACAACCCCATGATATCCTCTCTAGATTAGATACAATAGTAAACGCTACCTTCAAATTCTTGTGACCTGATCAATCACATGCTTCTTCATGCACTCCTCACCACCCATATCTAGTATCTCCCATATATTCCAAACTTATTTCCCTCAATCCTCCCCCATCCACTCTACACCTCAGTCGACTCAACCAAACGTCGCCACTACCCAAACATTAACAATGACATCTGTATCATATGTTGTCCCAACCATTGTATCGCCACTTTCAAGAACATAACCTTTTACACACCCCATTGAGGGGCAAGCTTTGTTTACCCCATTGTTCTTAGGAGGCATGTTGGCATGTTTTCAGACAGAGGTAGAGTATGCATATTGTCATTGATGGCAAGATCAACATGTTCAACGGAGAATGATGGCATGGAAATGGCAATATCAATAGTGAGGAGCAACAATGATCATTGAATCACCAATCCTAAATTCCCGATGGCCATCAAATCTGAATAAAGAAAAGAAGAGCACGCAAAAGAGGAGAACAAATCTCAAACGTTGGATCTGAGAGCGAGGACTGACCATCGTTGGATCGAAGAAGGAGAAAAATATTTAAGTACAAGATGAATCAAGCTTACAAAGTCCCGAAAGTAGGAGGGATGTCCATCATTGAGGAATACACGTGGTGAGGGTTTAACATTTCACTGACTGGAAGCCCAAAGGAAGGAAGTTCTCTAACCTTCAACTCGATATGTGAAATCGTGATAAGATGCAGATCGTTGATCCAAAAGAGGGACATGTGATAGATCAGAGCATGACAAATGTTGCATTGGGAGTTTTGGATACTAAGAGTTGGAGGATTCAAGGAAGAACTCTCATAGAAAAGACATGATATCTGAGATCCTGAAAAAGATCTGGGCCATCCAGATCATCAAGATTGTGGACCGTTGATCCTCCATTTCAGAGTTTTTGGATCTAGGAGTTGGAGGTGTCAAGGACCTTTTGGCACAACACATTGGTCATTGTCCGGGGGTCATGTGAGGAGAGGGAGGAGCTAAGCGAGGAGCTAAGCCCCTTTTGGAGATCGCAACATGAAGAGTAAAGAATCTTGACCTCTGGATTACCAAAATGCGAAAAGGAAATGCGAAAACATTCTGATTAGGCCATAGTCCTGACGGTGGAGCATGTGGAACGATCGCGAGATCCATCATTTATAATCCAACGGTTCATGTTAATCGGGAATATGATTGAAGGGTCATCGTTTATTTTCATAATTAATAAGTTTAGTTATGATTCAGTTAGAAAATAGAATCATGGTTCTTGATGGGTTGGCGATCTGATTCTTGAAAGTTTTAGCTTTACTTAAGGAGATTCAAGGTGTAGCGGTAAGGCTGGTGAGTATAAAATGAGATATGCAGTGACTGTGTAAGGTTAACTATTCTAACAAAAAACAATGAGATGAAATGTAAATAGGATAAAATGAAAGAATTTAGAGCATAAGATAAAACTCAGAGATGAGTAGCAGTCACCGAACAGACAGAAGCAACAGAAGAATAGAAGAATAGCATGAAGCAAGAGGAGAATAGTAGAATAGCATGAAATGATGAGCTGTAAGGTAATTTTGAACCCGGAGAAGAGTTGCAGAACAGTGAAGAAGGGGTAGGAATTGAGATACTTGTATTGTTTGTTTGTTAATCATTTATTCATAATCAAGGAGGAAGATTAGTTACTACTTAGGGAGGACTATGGTCCTCTGATATTCAAGTTGATGCTTGAGTATTGGGAGTTGTAACTTCCATCTAGTTGTGGCTAAAAAAAGGGTGGCAAGGTGGTGCTTGGGAAAACAAAGAGTTTTACGTATGCAAGTTGGTGCTTGTAAGTGGAAGTAGGTGCTTCATCCCAGTTGGTGCTGGAACACTCAGGAGTTGGTGATTTCTTCTAGTGGGTGCTAGAGGAAACCAGAGAGTTGGTGCTCTCAAACAAGCATTTCCTCCTCCCATTTCCTCCATTCCATTCCATTCCATCCATGTCCATTCCGTCCATCCATTCCGACCTCCATCCATCCTCCATCCATCCGTCCATCCGTCCATCATCCATTCCATGTCCATCCATTCATCCATCCTTCCATCTTCCATCCGTCCATCCATCCTTCCTTCCTTCCTCCATCCGTCCATCCATCCATCCGGTCCATCCTTTCCTCCATCCATGTCCACCTCCTTTCCATTCCATCCATTCCATCCATTCCATCCATTCCGTCTCATTTCCATCCATCCATCCATCCATTCCTCATCCATCCATCCATTCCTCCGTCCATCCATCCATCCTCCATTCCGTCCTCCATTCCATCCATCCATTTCCATCCGTCCATTTCCATCCTCCCTCCTCCATTCCTTCCTTCCTTCCTATCCATTCCATTCCTTCCTCCATCTTTCCATTTCCATCCATCCATTCGTCGTCTCAGTCATTTCCATCCATTCCGTCCTTGCCTATCCATTCCATTCCATTCCATCCATCCCTCCGTCCGTCCTTCCTTCATTTCCATTCCGTCCATCCGGTTTCTTGCACCGGTGGCAAGATTAAGAACCATCAGTATGTTTCTTTCATATTCATCTCATAAGAACTTTAAATTTTATAAGATGGATGTTAAGTCAACATTCTTAATGGAGATCTTTAGGAAGAAGTATATATGGAGAACCTTGAAGGATTCTCATTGACAGATAGCTTATGATGATTATGTCTGCAAGATGAAGAAGGATTTATATGGACTAAAACAAACACCATGAGCTTGGTATTATATATTGGACAAAGTTCAAGAACAAAGAGTTCAAGAAGGTAGCATTTGATAGCAATCTACATAAAAACTGAATGTAATGATTTATTAGTTGTTTTGATTGATGGATGACATTATTTTTGGTTGTAATAATGATTCCTCTGTTTAGTGGTTTGCAAACTCTATGCAAACAAAGGTTTGAAATTTGTCCATGATAGGAGAATTGTCATATTTTTCTAGCGGCTTTAAGTAAAACAAAGTTCTGGAGGAATATTTATCTCCTGAAAAATGTGAAAGAGATGTTGAAGAAATTTCAGATGGAAAGGTTCTTCTCCTTTTAATACAACTATGGTGGTTGGGTGCAAGCTTCGATGAATGACTCATTTCACCCGATGTTGATCAAGGACATACCGATCAATGATAGGATGTCTTCTGTACATCACAGCTTCTGGTAAACATAATGCAAGCTGTTGGAATGGTGGGTCGCTATCAGTCTTCTCCTAAACAAAAGGAATTCATCTAGTAGCAGTAACAAGGATATTCAAATACTTGAAGGGGCACAATGAATACGATTACGTGGTATCCTAGAAATCAGAACTTTCGGTTAACTGCTTATTCAGATGTCTATTGGGAAAATTGTGTTGATAGTGAAGAGAAAAATTGGAGGAGCATTCTTCGAATTTGACTCATTAGTATCATGGCAAGTAGAAATAAAGGATCCATTTCATTATCAACTACATAGACATAATACATTGCTGCTGCTACATGCTGCACACAGATTTTATGGATAATACAAACACTTGCAGATTTGAAGGTCACTTATCTTGATCCTATTCCAATTCCTTGTGATAACACCAATGCCATCGATATCTCCAAGAATCATGTATATTCCAAGTCTAAGCACATACCAATACAATACCATTTTTCTCAGAACAGGTTACAAACAGGATTGTTCAAGTAAATTATATTCCTTCCCATGAACAAATTGTTGATATATTTACTAAACCATTAGAAATGACACCATTTGAATATCTTAGCCAGAAGCTGGGCATGACCTCAGCATCAGGTAAGAGGGTCCATCCCTATCGAGTATGTTTTGGTTGAATCTCTAATACCTCTGAATAATATTGCAACAACATAGGGGGCGTATATGCTTGTCACATATCTGATACATTCGAAATGTACTGCAACAACTTTCAGGGGGAGCTTTCTTTTTCTTTGACATTGATGTCAAAGGGGAGAAAAGATTAATAGTAATTTCAATACAGTGGTAAAGTTGTATGTTCCTTAAGGGGTTGCCATCAATGCCAAAGGAGATTGTTGGCATGTTTTCAAACAGAGATTAGAGTATGCATGTTTTCATTGATGGAAAGATCAACCCGTTCAGCAAGCTGATGATGGCATAGCAATGGAAAGATCAGGTGAGAACTAGCATTGATTGTTGGATCACCCATCCTGAATTCCCATTGACTGTCAGATCTGAATACAGACAAGAAAATAACGCTAAAGAGAAGGACAGGTCTCAACCATCAGATCTGAGCGCGAGGACTGACCATCATTGGATCAGGAAGAAGAACGATATTTTAATTCTAATATGAAGTGGGCTTAAAAAGTCCCGAAAGCAGGAGGGTAGTCCATTGTCGAGGAGTACACGTGGAGAAGGATTAACATTTCACTGACTGGAAAGTCAAAGAATCCAACTCGCGATATGTGAAATCGCAGCTATTAAGATCTGGATCGTTGATCTAAGAGGGACGTGGTCATACATGAGAGAGAATGAAAAAGGTTCGCGTTTGGAGTTTCTGATACCGAGAGTTCGAGGAGTCAAGGAAGAAACTCACTGGCCGGGAACTCACGATATGTGAGATCCTGAAAAGATCTGGACCGTCAGATCATCAAGATTGTGGACCGTTGATCTGACTCCATTTCAGAGTTTCAGATACCGAGTGTTGGAGGTGTCAAGGACGCACTCCGACAAGAATCAAAACACGAAATCGCAAAGCACCTTTTGGATAGGCACGTGGTCACTGAGTGGTCGCATTGAGGAGCTAGCGAAGCTAAGCCACTTTTCCGAGATTGCAACATGAAGAGTCAAGACTCTTCACCTATGGATTACCAAAATTCGAAATGCGAAAATGCATTTTGATGTAGATGCAGTGGTCACAACCAATGGAATATGGAGTAGGTGAGAGATCCATCATTGGTAATCCAATGGTGTAGGTTAATAAGGAATATGATCGAAGGGTCATCGCTTATTTTCATGATTAATAAGTTCAGTTACAATTCAATTATAAAATCAAATCATGGTTCTTGATTGGTTGGTGATACAGTTGCTGAGAAGTTTTTTTGTCTTTCACCAAAGGAGATTTGAGGTGTAACTAATGAGGCTAATGAGTATAAAAGGTTAGATACAACGACTGTGTACGGTTAGTTGTTCTAACAAAAACAATGAGATGAACTATAAATAGGATAAAATGAAAGAATGTAGAGCATGAGATAAAACTTCGAGTGAGTAACAGTTGTTGAATAGATAGAAGCAAGAGGAGAGTAGCAGAATAGCATGTGAAGCAAGAGCAAATAGAAGAATGGCAGAGTGAAGCTGTAGAGACAATTTTTGAACCGGAAGAAGGAATTGCAGAACAATGAAGAAGGGGTAAAAATTGAATTACCTGCATTGTTTGTTTGTCAATCATTTTATTCATATGTCGAGGGGAGGAAGGGTGTTGCTAGGGAGGACTATGGTCCTATAATATTCAAATTGATTCTTAGTATTGGGAGTTGTAGCTGATATTCAAGTTGATTCTTGAGTATTGGGAGTTGTAGCTTCCATCTAGTTGTGGCTAAAAAAAACAAAAAAGGATGGCAAGGTGGTGCTTGGGAAAACACAGAGTTTTCTGTGTGCAAGTTGGTGCTTGTATAAGTGGAAGTAGGTGCTTCCATCCGGTTGGTGCTGGAACACTCAGGGAGTTGGTGCTTCCTTCTAGTGGGTGCTAGAGAAACCAGAGAGTTGGTGCTCTCAAACAATTTGGAGCTTGTAAAACAGAGGTAGTATCCTCACATTGAGTTGGTGCTCAACTATAGATGATGTACAGAACTTAAAAGACTGCCTATCATTTCGAAGAAGAAGAGGGTTTCTCCCTTTATGGGTTTCCTCATGAAAATTTGTCTCTGTGTATATCTTATGTGTGACTGATGCTCATTATTTATGTTGTTCATATGTTGTATAATGTTGATGGTCACTTGGAGAAAAATTAAAAATGGTTTAATTGACTTAAAATTGTTTAAGCACAGTAACAACTGATTCAACCCCCCTCTTAGTTGTCTTAGTAATTTCAAAAAGGTGATCCAAACCTCTTTGGACAACAACCTTCATCAGGAGGATTACCTCCCCAAGGAAGCCAACTAATGGGTTTTTTTTCAACAAATATCCATGAGCTAGCCTTTCACTCGGGGACAACCCTTGTACCCAAGACAAATTTCCATCCAACATCTTGTCAGGTGGAAACCCTCAACTTCCAGATCATTTTTAATAGGGGTATTACCTACTATTGGGAGCAAACCTTTATCTGGTTGGGGGGAAACCCCTAGTTTCAGGGCCATATTCGCTCTAGGGGCACCAATCAACTAGGGGGAAGACCCTAGATATCGGACAATACCCATCATGGGGCTAGACTATTCCCTCTACCACTAGCCTACTAATATGGCCATCCATACCTAGGAATAGCTAATAATATATGGAACCAACCTCCTCAACCAGGAGGACCCCCTGGAGGCCCACCCTATGGTGGAGGACGTCCTGGTGGACCACCCTATGGAGTCATACCTTTTGGAGGACCACCTTATGGAATATGACCCCCTAGAGGACCCCCCTATGGAGGAAAACCTCCTATCATGGGACCACCTTATGGAGGAGGACCCCCTGGAGGACCACCCTATGGTGGAGGACCCCCTTGGGTACCACCTTACGGAGGAGGACCTCCAAAACAACACCCATATGGAGGAGGACCACATAATCCACCTCCACAAGTCAACAAACAACTTTCATTTTTAGCAACCTTAGATCTGCCTGATCTTTCAAGGTTGAATAATGATCTCATACGACACTTCCCTTTCTGGCCCCCCATTCCTACCAAACTCCCTTCCAATATTCAAAAGTTTGATGGAAATCCTGGAGAATATCCAAACAATCACATGATGACTTTCCACCTGTGGTGTTCTTCGAACTCCTTGATGGATGATTCCATCTGACTACGAATTTTCCAGTGAACTCTTACAGGAGTCGCAACCAAATGGTATATAGAACTGCTGCAGAACTCCTTTTACGACTTTAATTCCCTTGCTATGGAATTTTTGACACACTTCCAATTACCAATCAGATATGAAACCGATACTGATATTTTAACATGGTTACACCAATCGAACCCCACCCATATCTTTGATCACATTCATGAGTGGCGACGTTGGTGATGACTAATTACAGCCACAATCCCAGACCAACTATTAGTTGATTGGTTTACCAAGTCTATTCTGCCACCTATCGCTCAAGATGTCTCCATGGGAGTTGTCGTTACAGAGAAACAAGCCATATCTCATGCCCAATATATAGATTTAGTATATTCTCAGTCTGGAACATTATACGACTTGATTCCCCATGCTCCTCTTTTATGTCTTGCAATGGTTTATGATGAATGAATGAATCTATTAGTAGTAAAATTCAGAACACACTAGAATAGTTATGATAGTTATTGCATAATGAATGTTAAATGAATTCACATGGCTACAGAATGGTAGATCTGGATATTATGATGTGTTAGAATGATATATATGGTGTATGTTGAAGTAAAACGCATGTCTAACATCCCCAATGCAACATCCCTTCCAAGGTTGCATACATATGGGTCCCGCAGTCACCCATAAATCCATCTCAGATGAGACTTCATTGTGCACTATGTGCGCAGTGTTGCCTTCTGGTTTCCAAAAGGTCCAATGGTTTGTAGGGTTTTTTTGGAAAACTAAAGTAGAACCCAGGTCATCCCAAACATCCAACAAATAGATAGGCCTAAAATATTTGAGATTCTCAAGAACATATTTCTTTGAGATCATAGTAAGAAAGGTTGATTTAAATACCTTGAGAACTTTACTTGAGGTCCTAGATTCCTCCACAACCAATAGTAAATCTTTATCAATCAAGTCTATAAAACCTTAAAAAAATTCAATGGAAAAAACATCAAGTCCCAGACTCTTATCCTTTTGGAAGGACTCAATAATCATTTGCAATTCCTCCAAATAAATATCTTGCATTAATACCCTATTCTAGTCCTAAACCATAAAATCAAGGAAGGAGACAATCATCTGAACTATATTTGCTATATTGATTTGGGGAGGATCATTGAAAACATTGTTGAAGTGATTAATACTAACATCAGAGATACCCCTAAATCTATGAACATGAGCCCCTTGATAATCCTTTAGTTTCCAAATAGTGTTAGTGTTTTTCCTCATTTTATCATAGTTGTGGACAAACCTTGTATTTTCATTCGCTTGTGTAATCTATGTCATTGTTCCTTTTCCCCTTGATTTAGATTCTTCCCACTCATTAAGCTATCACTTAAAAGCTTCCTTCAATTTGATATTCTCCATCTCAGACTTATTGAAAATGTCATTCAAATTAGATTTAAATATATAAGCTATATCCTCTTCCAAATTCCATATTTCTTTTTTATGGATCATTGAATTTTGATTTTTCCCAATCAATGGTCTTCCTTTTAATTCTCTTAAAGTTGTCACTGAACTAGAACATGGTTGAATCCTCTTCTTGAATATCATAGTGTTTCCATTCATTACAACCCAAATCTTTGAATTTTGGGTCTTTTAACCAAAACGAGTTGAACTTAAAAGGGCTTGGAGGTTTTGGAGCAAGATCCCCAAAATGAAGAAAGATAGGAACATGATCAAATGGACCTCCTTCTCCAACCCACGTTCTTATATTACCCAATTTTTCAACTATCTAATCAACAAAAATAAATATATTTAGCCTCTTAGAGATTGCACCACCCCCTACCTTATTATATCTCCAAGTGGAGTGCATTATCAGTGGCTCAATATTCCTTGATGCTTTGCTTTGTCTCAAAATGAAGCTCATATCACCCCTTGTAAGGCCTTGGGAGCTTAGCTCAGGCACACACACTTCCACCATAGACCAAATCGAGCAAGAAGGACGCTCGGTGCGAATGAAGAGACTAATGTCCTCATATAGTGGGGAGTTGAAGTTCCTTGGGTGTGTGATGTACCAAGGGACGACTCCACCCAAGGTGCCTTGCAACACAAGTTAGACAACATATGGTTTAGAGAAGAATTGAGGGAAATACTTGGGCACTCCATAGACAAAGGGAAAAATGACTAAGGCATGGGGCCGCACTTAGGAAATTCGGGTTGAGTCACGTAAGGGGTGCGTGCACCCAAGAGGACGAGTTGGTTCAACGGATGGGGCATGATGGCATGAAGTGTGCAACAAGGTTGGGCATGTTGATGCCAAGGGGCATGACGATTGAGAGCACATGGGTTTTTTGGGTGACCAAATGCGCAAAGAGGCATGACACCCCCAAAGGATGCGATGGTTTGTGATGGTGACCTTTGGAGAGCCTATAAGAGAAAAAGGGTGCACAACCAAGGAAGATAACTTTGGAATACAAGAAGACAAGGAGAGCGGGTTGGGATTCTAAGGTAGACAAAGAGTAGGAGCTACCTCAAGGAGCCAAGTCACTCCACTTTGGGAGGACTTGTGTTTCCTTGAGGAGGAGGGTTCGATGGACAGAACTAGGGGAATTTATCTTGGGAATATTTTGGCTAAGTCTAGAAACGCAGGTCTGTGGAGGCATGTGTGAGGCAGAACCGAAGTATGTGAAGTCTATGGAAACGAAGAGGAAGAGTCTGCAGAAACAAAGAGACGACATGTCTAGGGTTGGGGGCACATGTAAGGTGCACCATAGGTGGAAGCGAAGAAGGTTGGGATGGTGAGTCTTGGTGACGATCTGTGTATGAGTGTCTTGGTGAGGTGAGTCAAGTTGTTTGACTCCATCCTGTTGTATGTCGATTCTGTAGTTTTCATGTTGTAATTGTTCTTCTATAACAAAGACTTAGTTAGGTGTTTGACACGGTTCATGTCGCTCGCACTATATCTATGTTTCTCTTGTCTGTTTTGTTTGTTTCATTATTTTCTTGGTTTCTCTTGGATGTATGCTTAAATGTGACTAAGTGTTAAAGAAATTAATGAATTTATAAGTATACAAGAGTTGCACGAGAGTAGGAGTGTGACTTGTCGGTAACCTAGAAAAAAGTATGGGTATACTCTAGGTGAGGAGGCGTAGTTCAGATGAAGTATCCTTGGTGTTTCCAAGAAGCCAAGTGATAAACGACGTAGTGACACATGCCCTCAAGAGGTGCATGATCGTAAGGCACGTTGTGGGGACGTGAAAAATGGTATCAGAGCAGATTTGTTGCAGATTTTGGAGAAGGGTTGGGGAGAAACACTTCACCACTATCTCGAAGATAAATGGTATTAGATCGGATTCATTGCATATTTTGGAGAAGGGTTGGGGAGAAAATATTCACCACTAAATCAACGATAGATGATATCAGAACTTGTTGAGGAGGAAGTTCAGTGAGAACATTTGCAAACTTGGTGAATGGTTCAGTGCAACGAACTTTTCCATCGTAGACTTTCCATCATAATTACGACAGGGGTTCAATTGATGGTGCGATGGGAAGGTTGACCTGGGTGCACACCTTGTGCAGACCGAGAGAAAATGTTTTTGTGAAACAAAGCACTTGGACATGGTGGGTGTTCACAAAATGCATCATAGAGTTCATCATACAAATGTTCACAGACTTGATCGTAGAGGAAAAATTGGTTGGTTTGATTCATGACGAATTCCAGTGTTGGACTTGTTTTGCACACCTTGTAGAGACCAAGTACAGAGTTTGTTGGGTGAACTGAGCACTTAGGAAAGACATATGAATGAAAGATTCATTGCATGACTTGTCACATATCTAACCATAGAAGTGGTCACATAAGTGAAACACAAAGGGTGATCACAGAATTAATCGTGAAGAGGGAGCAATTATGGGTTGCAACAAGGTGAAGCACTTAGGTGCATTGGACGACCTGGGGTGACCTAGAGAAGCTCCGCAGTAGGAAGTTGGTTGGGAACATTTCCATCATGATGAATTTAATTCATGCATTGCTGAGAAAATCATTTGAGTTGAGATGGGTTGTTGGACGAATTGGTAGACCGCAAACTTTGGACCAGGTGACTCTTCGCAGAGTTACAAAAGTCGGTTACCAACAATATGAATTAACAGTCGGGTGGGTGATGCATGGTGACTTGAAGCGGAATCAGTCAAGGTGTGGAGATGGAAAATCATTGGATATCAGTTCAGTCGGTTGTGTGTGAATTTGGAGACTTAGACGAATTTCTAAAGTGGACAGATGGACTCAGCCTTGTAATGTAGCAGACGATGATTGAGGAGAGTTCATGCAAAAAGTCTGTTTCTTGGGAATGAATTTCTAGGACAGTAGGATTAGAACATGGTTGAAACAAACGATACTGTTGGAAATTTATGGTTGTCTTGAGTTCTTTCATTTTCCAAGTGTTGCAACAAGTTATTTGAAGGGAAGTCGGATGACTTGATGGTTCAAGTGCATTCAATTTCCATGGTGAAAACCGACAGACTTGAGGGTGAATCAAGTGGTGTATATTCAAAGAAGTCATGCAAGATTTTGGGATGCTTTGGTTGGGAGAACATGCAGACAACTTAGGGCGATCTACTTGGACAAGTCCTGTGGTGGACTTAGGCATATTTGGATGCAATCGTGAAGGTGGATTGAGGAATTTTTCTAACTCTTTGATGAGGTTTGTTATACACGTCATTGCAGTGTTGGGAAGTGAGGTCTAAACATGTCAAGTTTGAGAGGATGGATGAGGTGCCCTGGTTCTTGGTACCTTAGCCATATTTTTTCAGTCAGGTGGTGACTTTACAAATCACAACGATAGTGCCAAAGTTTGGACGCTTGCAAGAGGGAAAGGCAGTTTTGTTCCAGAAGATGGATGGACTCAGCAAGGAAGTCTACTAAGAATTATTGGTAGTCAACCTGAATGGAAAAAATGAAAACCAAGTGACTTGGGTGGTGTTCGCTCACCTTTGGTATGGTACATTGGATGAGTTAGAGCATGCCTTGGTGAATTGAAAATGATTGTGTGATGACCCAGAGATCCAGTGGGGGTTGTTGGTTGATATTGGCAGAGTATTGGTGCGAACATGCCTAAGGCATGGAAGTTCTTTGAGGTGACTCATTCGACTTGGAGCACTTTGGACAGTTCATTAGGATGTTTGAGGAGTGTAGGAATGTTGGCCACACTCATTTAAGATGTTGAGTTTCATTAACGTGACTTGAAGGAAGGAGGCGAATTGGGGGCTTCCCTTATTTTGAAGGATTGTGCAGACAAGAAAATTGCAACATGAAGAAATCACTAGGACTCGTGCATTTCTCTTTCTTTGGGCACATGGTTGAGGGTGAAGCCTAACCATTCCAAGGAGTAGAGAGGTATATGTAACAACATTGT
>SNQJ01S0092707.1:69648-102164 GCA_010110895.2 Picea sitchensis | reverse complement strand
TAACTTCTTGACTTTTCCCCCCTCAGTGTGAGACTATGACCTAGTGGGGGTGCCTAGGCCACTGAGTCTCCTCATCACCTCTCTAAGAGGTGGGGGACATTACAAGGGGTTAGGAGCAGATCCTAACAGTGGCAGCCTCTGGTTTTCTATGATAGTGCTCCACTGGCGGGCTGACACGACAAACGACCAGGATGCTTCGAGGCCCGAAAGCATATTTGGACCATTGATCGGTCCCGTTTGAAAGAGGTCTGAGAGAATATATGGATTGTTGATCAGTCTTACTTGAAAAGGGTCTGAGAGCATATTTGGGCCATCCATTAGAGGGGTATGGGTCTGGACTTCAAACATGACTCAGACGAGGGGACTGGCTCGTGCTGGTGTTGATGTGGCAGATAGATGGGACATGTGTCACCTAATTTTGATGTGTTGACCTGTGCATCTGATGGGTTCCACTTGTCCACGTGGCATTCTTTGATTGGCCCTGACAATGCTCCGTTGGCAAGATGACGTCACACTTGGCCAAGAGGATTTGATACCTAGGAGTCGATTTGGAACATTGATTGGCCCCACTTGAGAAAGGTATGAGACCTCATCTTAACTATTGATCTGGAGTTATAGATAAGATCATATCTGGACCATTTATCATAGGTACCTCTTCGGGGTGCTGCGGGATTAGTCTCAAAAGGGACTATGAATGAGGAACTACGACAACCGTTGATCCATCAAAGGAACTAATGATGCACAAGAACCATAGATATTGCTCGACCACAAACCTAAAAATGACTAAGGAAAAACTCATCGTGTTGACTCCATCCAGGACATGTGGTGACTTTATATTTTTCCATGGTGGTACAAACGTGGCTAGGAGGACAAGACACATGTCACCCAGATTTGAGACTTTTATCTATGCATATGGTGGATTCCACATGTCCATGTGGCATCTCTGGATTGGTTCTGGAAGTGCCCCATTGGCACGCCTAGTTGTCATCTCTTCTACATTTCATTGCCGATGACATCGTCGTCGATGCTGTGAAAATTTGTGTTGGGGGATTTTCTTTGCGTTTTTTCGACGACGATCTCCATGTTGATCTCCACCATTAATCTTTTGTAGACGTGAGGTGAGTCATTGATCTATCGTGAGAACAAGGGAAACCGTTGATCTTTCACCAAAATCAAGAGAGTCGTCAATCTAGGCTTGACCAAAAGCCATAAACAACTAAGGCATCAATAATATTATGATGATGTCACATTGGACACATGGCGCTTTCTCATTTTTCCATGTTGAGGTGTTGATGTGGAAGCCAGGTAGGACATGTGTCACCCATATTTGACATATTCACCCATGCATTCGATGGGCTTCCCCTGTCCAAGTCGCAAGCAGGGATTGGCTCTGACAGTGCCTCGCTATCAGCTCATCCTTTGCTTATCTTTGGTCACCGATGATGATGTCATCATCGACACTTTGTAACTTGAGCTAAGGGGGGGACTTCCACTTGAGTTTTCTAATGACAACGTTGTGGGCCCCTTCAA
Organism: Picea sitchensis; assembly: GCA_010110895.2. Classification (NCBI taxonomy): domain Eukaryota; kingdom Viridiplantae; phylum Streptophyta; class Pinopsida; order Pinales; family Pinaceae; genus Picea; species Picea sitchensis. The sequence continues at coordinate 100,634 of SNQJ01S0092707.1, read as the reverse complement.
TACTTAATTGGAGCCGCATGTCGGCCATTGATTTCCCTTTCCTACATCCATCTGATCTGTCGGGGTCTCGAAATGTTGGCTCTTGGTTTTTAAGCCACAGTCTCATTATAAGCTCCTGGGCTATTACCGCTTAAGTTCTTTTGGACTGCGACAAGCCCCTTTTGGTACTACGACAAGTCCCTTTGGATTGTGACAAGCCCCTTTGAACTGTGATAAGCCTCGAGAGCTTAATTTTTTCCTTATACGCATAAGGGTGTGGATTTTTTGTTGTTTTCTTCAAGTTTCCTTAGGAAAATTTTGCTTTGGGCTGTGCAGAGGCTTTGGAAGCCCAACTTTTTGTTGCTAACTCATCTTATCTCGACTTTATAAATTCAATCATCCTTCATTTAGTTTCAAGAACAAATACAATACTAACCATCTATAACATATACAATAAAACATATCTATAGATTAATGAAAACAATGGTCAATGAATATACCACTTTTAGTTTATAAAAATATTAATAAATGTTGCCCATATCTATCATAAAAATTTTTTATGAATTTTTTTTATAAATATTACCCATATCTATCATAAAATCGTTATGGATGAAAGGAAAAAAGAATGATATATTTTGATAGGAGGAAAATGAAAGATACATCCTATTGAAAAAGTAGGAATATATATTTCAATGTTTATGGAGAAAAAAATCAAAGAAAGCCTTCGGGGATATTTTTTTAATATAAAGATGGTTTGACTTACCAATAAAAACGATTTTTTATCATTCTACATTTACTTGAGAGTTGAGGAGAAAATTATTGTGATAGTGAACACATTTAAAATACCATATTAATAGTAGTTTGATTAACCAGAAAGTTCGCAAAGTGGTCCATGTGTAGATTTCTTATTAAATTTAAAAATATTAATATAAAATACACATGCTTACCAGTAAATACAATTTATCTATATGACGCTTCAAAAAAGTAATTATTTTGACAACGACAACATTTAAAACAAAACTTCAACTAATAGTCGTTTGATTGATGATTGAAGTAAAAGCAAAAGGTCATGAACCAACAAGAACACCATGGGAAAATGTACCCCTTACACTTTTATAAAAAAAATGTAGGCCAAAGTGGTTGTGTAGATTTTTTACTTGGCATTTCAAATTTTAATTATGGAATATACTAATGTGATGAGTAAACATTCAACATTTTTTTAGTTTTATTTGTCCGGAATTATGAAACTTGCATTACACTAATGTTTTAATATTTGTTTTTTTTTAATATATTTATGTATTATCAATATTGAAATTTGATGTTTAATTTTTTTATATTTTTATTATTTTTAATATTTTAATATTTTTATCATCCATATTAATGATATTTACAAATTTTAATATTTTTATTAATATTTATATAAATTATTAATTTATTTTTTAATATAATAATATAATATTTCATTATTATAAAATTAATATTAAAATAAAAAATAATTAAAAATTAATTACACTCAAATAATCCATATAAACTATATAGATTTAAATTTTTATAAATACAATGATGATATAATAATTCCAACCCAAAACCCATGGAGAAATTTACTTATTAGTGAAGACATATAAAGGGAAAAATAAAGATCCCCACTTTTTCTAAGTTCCCTGTATGGTTTTGAGAAAACCGGGGATGGGAGGTACCAATAGAGTACCTAGTTGTTTACAACATTTACGACGAGGAAGCACATCTCAAAGAAATTTTTTCTTTTAATTTGTTGTTACGTTTTTTAACTACCCGTCTTCTCCATTGCTAAGTTTATATTAAATTATTTTTTAATACATAATACAATTTTAATATTTATTTGTGTTAACAATAAATACGAAAGTGGATAATTAATCTAATCTTATTAAATCATAAATTCTACTAAATCATATATGTTTATATTTGTATATGTATTTAAATATACATTATATTAATTAAAACTAAGTATGAGTTTTGAGTAAATGTAATAAATACCCTCGTTCATGAGTTACAAATTCTAAGTTGAACTTCACCAAATTAAATAGCATGTTTTCTAAGTTGAACTTCACCAAATTAAATAGCATGTTTTCTAAGTTGAACTTCACCAAATTAAATAGCATGTTTTCTAAGTTGAACTTCACCAAATTAAATAGCATGTTTGTATCTGTTTATGTGTTTAAATATGTATCACATTAATTAGGGTCAAAGTATGAGTTTTGAGTAATATTTGAGTCACAACTTTTAAGTTGAACTTCATTAATGAATTACAACTTTTAAGTTGAACTTCACTTAGTTAAATAACATAATGCTTTATTGTAATGTTAAATTTAAATACATTAGGACAAAGTATGAGTTTTGAGTAATTTTAATGTAATAAATATCATCATACATTGATCACAATTTCTAAGTTGAATATCACCAAATTAAATAGTATAATATTTTATTGTAATGTTAAATTTAAATACATTAGTCACATATAATAAAAAAAAGTTAATTAAAATAATAAAATAAACTATAATAAATTGTGAGTATGAAAGAGTTTGTCATCTTTGTGATATTAAGAAGGTGGAGGATGAAAAATACTTCCTATTAAAATGTTATGTGTATACACAAATTAAATCTCAATACCAAAATATGTGTCATACTGACAATCTTTATAAACTATTAACCTACCAAAATTATGGAGATTTATGAAAGCTTCTCTCCAATATCTTTAATCATTGCTAGCCCTCGATTATGTCAATTAGATAGGATGATTAATGTAAGACTTTTTTTTATATATATATTAGTGGGGTGATTATCATTTTGTTGACATGGAAAATGTCTTTTTGGTGGTGTTCTTTCAGATCCATCACAATAGTTTACAAATGATGGATCACATTTTTCTGATTTGAAACAACGATTTGTAAACTGTTGCAATGGATCCGAAACAACATCACCAAAATACTACTAATCGCAGAAGTCTTGGAACTGAAATAATTGAAAATATTCAYTATCAACTATGGGAGTTTACATGRRGAGAAGGCCCTATTAACCTTTCCTACGTTTGGATTAGAAAAAATCTCTAAATTGTGACCCCATTACCAATGCTAAGTTTAACATTCAAATATTAAATCCTACATCCTAAATATAGTTTTAATGTAAACAAAAAAAATACAGTCCTAAATCATAATAACATAACTAGGATTTTAAGAACAAAGAACATATATGATTGCCATTAATAATATAAAAGTACATAATGTTTTAATAACAAAACATATGCCTCTTAACTTTGGTTTTACTTATACAAAATTGGAGTAGAACTATTTCCACTTCCCGACTCTTAATCTTATAATCTTACACTTGACTTATGGAGGCTTGTTCATTTTCTTTTACATCAGTTTATACATAAATATTCCCGGACTCAAAATCTTTTCAAATATTGTTACGTTGTGGAAAATGATGCTATTGAATTTGGATCTTTAAGTAATGCAAGGTTCCACTATGGTTTTCCTTCATTATTCTCCAACTCGGGCATAAATGATTGTATAAAAATTATGTCCTTAAGTAATGCAAAGTTCCATTATGGTTTTTCTTCATTATTCTCCAACTCGGGCATAAATGATTGTATAAAAATTATGTCCTTAACTAGGGCATAAATGATTGTATAAAAATGATGTCTTTAAGTAATGTAAGGTTCCACTATGGTTTTTCTTCATTATTCTCCAACTCGAGTATAAATGATTGTATAAAAATTATGTCCTTAACTCAGGCATAAATGATTGTATAAAAATTATGTCCTTAAGTAATGCAAGGTTCCACTATGGTTTTTCTTCATTATTCTCTAACTCGGGCATAACTGATTGTATAAAAATTATGTTAGAGTCTCTATGTATTTTCTCATGTGCATCACAATGTCCTTTACCAGAGTCTCTATGTATTCTCTCATGTGCATGTGATGCAAGGTATTTTTGTTCTCAAGCAATTCACATCAATCCAAAAAATATTTCAAGTTTAAGTTAATAAATTATAGGAAGGAATAAGTGTCAAATTCTTATTGTTGTAACACTTTTTTTGTTGTTGTTGTAACAATTGTTGCAATACTGTGATGAAATAGTTGTTGCAACACATGTTGGAACAATTGCTGCAACATTGCACTGGAATAGTTGTTGCAACATTGTGTGGTAAAGTCCCTGCAACACGCGTGGGGCACATTTTAATTACGGGTTATGCATTTTTCGCTCCACGAGTATGGTAAAGAGCTCGTGACAAGTGGCAAGATGATGTAGTAAGGGAAAACAAATTGTTTAAGTCGCCACAACCGTTAAATCTCATAAACATAATAATTAGAAAACAATTTTGAAAGATTGGACCCTGTAAGTACCTAAAAAAAGAAAAACAAGAAATGGTTGGGGAAGTTGAAGAGGTTGAATGGTTCAACTGCCTACGAAATGAAAAAAGATAAAAGTAAGAAAGGAAAAGATGAAAGTTTTTTTTTTAATTTTTTAGTTCAGTTGGGACGAATGAAGAAAAGAGAGCAACATTGATCTAGGAGGATCTCAGTGGCCACCCACATTCTCCAACTAGCTCAAAACAATTTTTTGGCAACTTACTATTTTTAGTAGTTTTTCAGTTCCAAAACTTCTGGGGCCATTTTGAGGGCCTAAATGATGTTTCTTCATGATCAGTCACCTCAATCATAAACCAAAGGCTCTTATTGAGCCCCCTAAATGAAGCTCCTTGTCAATACCTTTCCAACGAGTAATCGTGTGCCCTAAATGGAGATCGTATGCAAAAATTACGACCCCCAGAAGTTGATGTACTAACTTACCCCAATGGGGCCAACATGACTTTTGGTGCTTCATTTCCTAGGGTTAGGTTTTTGGATGTCTAGGGTTTTGGAATTCATGTTTATTGTAAAAATTCCTCCAGAGCCTCATTGTACTCATCTTCTTGCGGATGAGTGTAGCCGTCACATCTCTTCTCAGAGATAACTTACCACCATTTTAACAAGCTTGTTTTCAGTGTGCATTTTACAATTTTCAACATATTTCTTATTTAATAGAAGTCAAGTTTTACTGTATCTCTATTATTTTTCACTATGTCTCTTTGTTAATATTATAAATATGTGGTTTCATTTCGTTCCGCTCATAAATCCGAATCAGTGGTATCAGAGCAGTCTGCTCCTTGTCGTTTTTTTTAATGTATATCTCTGACACGGTCATGGTATAGAGAGTTGGGTCTCGAGCTTGTTTCTCTTGAGGAAAATTGTTCCCTCACGCCCAAGAAACCATCCATGGTGAGAGAAAAGAAAGACGACGGAACAAGAGATCCTTTCAAAATGTTTCTCGAGGAATCCCTTGAGAAATAAAGGAACGAGATGAGGGACAAATTTGCACAAATCCTTTGATGGTTGCTGACAAGTGATGCATCCACCTCAAGCAGAGGTGACACCCCTTCAAGGTACAAATCAATTTTGATATTCCTATAAATGAAGGTCAAATAGATGTGTATGTTGTAGATAAATGGTTAAACCTTCTAGAAGGGTATTTTTCTATCCACGCCTTTTCCGATAGAGAAAAGATTACATTTGTGCTCCTCAAGGTCATCCCCCATGTCAAAGATTGGTGGGAGGTTTTCTATGCGAAAAATGAAATAGAGGGATCCACATTATTTGGAGTTGCACCCACTTGGGGTTCCTTTAGAGATGATATTAAGGAACAATACTACTCTATTGGAAGTTATGACGACTTGTATAAAAGATGGATCACACTGCGGCAGGAAAGAGACCAAACAATGGTAGATTTCACTAATGTCTTCCATACCTTGCACACCAAGCTGGGTATCAAAGATTCTGAACGAGATCTGGTGCTCAAGTACTGCGAAGTTCTGCATAGATACATCCAAACAAAAATTGAGTTTTTGGACATCTCATCCTTGGGCGCGACCTATCGATATGTCATGAAAATTGAGCAAAAGATGAAACAAAAGACGCGACAGTTTGGGTCTGGGAACCCCTCACAGCAGAAGCAGGGAAAGGGAAGCCCCAAACTACAGAACAAAGGATAGAGAAAACATGGGAAACCTTAGGACAACTAGTCCAAGCCGCAAGAAAACAAGGACAATGAGAAGACGAAGAAAGATACCGACAAGTGGTGTGATTTCCATAAGACCCAATGGCATAACACTGTTGATTTTCGCTCAAAGTAGTCATTGGTGGCTGAGGTAAAAGCCTCTTAATCAAATGCAGGTTCTGAAACTGAGTCAGAACTATAAAAGAGAAGACAAATCATTAACGTGGAACCCGGTGTCACCGTTTCTACCACCAAGATCTAGCTTGGTGAACCCATTGAGCCAGAGGAAGGTGACCGCCTCTTTCATTCACATATGTGGGTAAAAGGCACTCTGTTGCACTTCATCGTTGATAGCGGTATCCAGAAGAAACTCATATCAATAAAGGTTGTCAAGTGACTAGCCCTTCTGAAAACTCTGCACCCACATCCCTACACCATCAAATGGCTCTGTCAAGGAAGTGATCTTCGCATCAGCCAATAGTCTCGTCTGTTGTATGGAATCAAGCCATTCAAAGATGAGGTATTGTGTGATGTTTCTCCCCTTGAATTTTCTGATGTTATTTTGGGCCAACCTTATTTATGGAAACGTCATGCTGTATATGAGTTAAGGCATCGAAGTGTTATTATTACTTTGCACAGGAAATTGTACACGATACCCGAGATAGTCCCACCTAGTGCACTCCCGTAACTGCTGGTGTGTGTCTATATCACTCTAGACCATCATTATGGCGCATTGGTTCTCCTCCAATGTGCACTCATTGAGTTATACATAGTGTATCATGTGTAAATTATTCATTATTCATAACGGTTAATAATAATTCTTCTATTCTTTCTGTCCTTCTTCTTCTTTCTCAATTTCTCTCTACAAATGTGTGTATTATTGTTTATCTAGATCTATTATGTGCAATTTCAACACATTTACATGGTATCAGAGCTGACGGATTGCTAAGCAAAAGCTACACCAAAATTGTTTGCAGGTACAAAAGATTGAAGACAGGGAAAAGATGGATTTCCAAAAAGAATTAATTCTTACACCTTACAACTACTTTGAATGGAAGGAGAAAATAACCATACATATACAAACTAGAGGATTGTATAGGTTAACCTTGAATATAGATACATAACCAACAACATCCATAGAAAAATACAAGTATTTAAATCGCATGGATGAGGCACTCAGAACAATTTGCAGTCTTATTTCTCCCATTCTCCTTTTTCACATATCTTCCTGTAAGACTCCCAATGAAGCCTGGACCACCTTGGAAGGGATCTTTGGAAAATAGGATGATATGAGGGGACACATGCTGGAGGTGGAATTTCTCACATTGGATCCAAAAATCTTCGACAATATCCAAGATTTCTTTACAAAATTCAAGGATTTACTTTCACAACTCAAATCTTGCGGGGTCGATAAATCTAAGGAGGAGAAAAAAATGGATCTCACCATTCTCTCCAAACTTGGTCCTGAATTATCTATATTCGTATCCACATTCCATTCTGTCAGATTCACCTCTGGAGCCACCTAGAAGATGCCTTCTCTTGAGGACTTTATCGAATCCCTGACACAAGATCAAACCAAGCTCATCAACATGGGAAAAATCAAAGGCCCAAAGGCGCATGTACTCACTATGCAAGATGGAAACCAAAAATATAAGAAATCTAAAGATAAAGAAAAAAGGAAATCTCATGCACATCCAAAGAAGGAAGGGTACACAAAACCCTTCACCGATGCCTCCGGCTCCAAAGGGGAAAAGGGAAGAAAAGGGCAGAAATGCATGTACTGTCACAAAGGATTCCATCCAGAATCCACATGCATGCAAAAACAAATAGATCTAGTTACTCAAATACTTCAACAAAAAAACCTTGGAGATCACATCCCCGAGGGTGCTAAGAAGAATAAGCCAGAAGATCATAATCCTAAGAAAGGCAATTCTAGCCATGCCTTGATTGCCATCAAATCCTCTCCCGATTCTTGGATCGTAGATTCAGGAGCATCACATCACATGGATGCCTCAAAAGAAGTATATTATTCATTGGATGCATGCAAAGGCCCTCCTATTCTGATGGGGGACAACTCTTCTATTGAAGTCATCGACAAAGGAAGGATTGAACTCACCAACGAAAGCTTCGAGAATGTGCTACACGTTCCCAAACTTTCCGTCAACCTTCTCTCTATGTATCAGATGAAGAATTCTGACACTGGAAAGAAATTCATATTCACACCAAATTTCGTGGAAATCTACGACATGAAAACCAACTCCAAGGTTGCTACCGGTGAGGTAGATCATAAGTATAGATTGTATACTTTTTATGAATTCATTGAACTCGATTCTGCTTTACTGCTTACTCATGCTGATGAAAGTAGTAGGATATGGCACAAAAGATTTGGACATTTGAATTCAGAAACATGCAACAAATTAGCAAGCAAATATTGGTTGATGGTCTACCAGACATCCATTTCTCCAAGGGAGTATGTGAGGGATGTGTTCTCGGAAAACAACCTCAAGGGAAATTCGACAAAGAAAAATATCAGAGAGCTTCCGCACCTTTAGATCTGATCCACAATGACCTTATGGGTCCTTTTCCGCATCCATATATTAGCAAAGCGAGGTTTGTTCTCATTTTTGTTGATGATTTCTCACGTTTTACATGGATCTACTTTCTCAGGAAAAACTCTGAGGTATTTCAATACCTCAAATATATCAAAGCCCTGGTTGAGACATAGTTCGGAAAGAATATCAAAGGCCTCCGAAATGATAATGGGGGAGAATATGTAAATCATGAGATCCATAATCTTTTCCATGAGGCAAGGATTCATTTGCAACACATAGTTCCCTATACTCCGCAACAAAACAGAGTTGCTGAGCGAAAAAATAGATCTCTAAAGGAGATGGCATCTTGCATGTTGCATGCAAAGTCACTACCACAGAGACTATGGGATGAAGCACTTAATTGTGCAACATACATCCAAAAACGATCTCACTATATATCTGTCAAGGATAAGACCCCCTACAAGGATTGGAGCATCCTAAAACCGGAAGTGACCCACTTTTTCATTTTCGGTTCACGTGCATAGGCCCAGATTCCCTCTGAAAAGAGGAAGGCACTTGATCCACAGAGCAATGAGTGTAGATTTGTTGGATACCCTGACGGTGTGAAGGGATATATACTTATTGATATTTCCTCGGATCGTCTCATCATTGAGCGAAGTTTCCAATTCGAGGAAAGTGTCTCGCATGTACCTCAACAGTCGCATGAAGACACCTTCATTCTTTCACCTGTCTGAGGTGATGAGAATGCACATGCCGAATCTTCTTCAGATGAGAGTTATGATTCAGAGGACTTAGATGATTCAGATTCAGAGTTAGTACAGTCAGATGCAGAGTCAAAGCATCCAGATGTAGTTGAAGAGCCAGAGAAAAGGCCCAAGTTGGCACATACTACTCTTCAGGATGCAGGGAATCTTGTTGGTGATCTAGCCGATACTAGGAGGAATCGATCTGATTTCGAGGAGCCTCCTATTGCACTCAATTCCACTGAACCATTGCCCTCTAGGCATATTTTCTTGGTTCAATATTCAGATCCACAGTCTTATGGTGAGGCTACTGTAAATCCCTTTTAGGAATCCGCCATGCAGAAGGAGTACAACTCCCTCGAGAACCAGACTTGGGATCTGGTTTCCCTTCCTTCTGGAAGGAAACTTGTCAGATGCAGATGGGTCTACAAGACCAAGAGCRCAACAGATGGACATATTAGAAGATACAAAGMAAGGCTTGTTGCCAAAGACTTTCATCAGGTTCATGGTATTAATTATTATGAGACCTTCACTCCAGTAGTGAAGATGGATTCCATACGATTGGCACTTTCCATTGCGGCAACCAAGGGATGGGAAGTCCATCAGATGGACATGAAGAATGCATTTCTTCATGGTGATATCTCTGAGGATATCTATATGGATAAGACCCAGGGATTTATGCAGGACTCATGTTTGTTCTGTCGACTGAAGAAGTCCCTTTATGGCCTCAAGAAGGCTCTGAGGGCATGGCATGCCAAGATGGACTCCTACCCATTGTCACAAAACCTTGTATGTTTTAAATTAGACCCAAATGTCTACATGCTCAGGACAACTGATTCAATTCTACTCTTAGTTTTGTATATTGATGATTTGTTGATCACCAGTTGTTCGACTTCAACGATTGCTGCAGTCAAGAGGATTCTACATGACGAGTTTTTGATGAAGGACATGGGTCCACTACACTTCTTCCTTGGACTCGATATCAGTTAGGATGCATCAGGCATCAAACTGTCTCAGGCGAAGTATGCACGAGATCTCCTTGAGATATTTCACATGACAGAATGCAAGTCCTCCGAATCCTTTCCCATCAAGAGTCAAACTTGAGGATGACAGGGAGACTCCATTGGTTGACAACAAATTGTACAGACAACTAGTGGGGAGTTTTTTGTATCTCACACACTCCAGACCAGACCTATCCTGTGTAGTTGGTGCAATTTCCAGGTTCATTCAAGAGTCGCATGAGCTACATTGGAAGGCTGCAAAGTGTATCCTTCGATACATACAGGGCACCATCGCCTTTGGGATTCATTATGCAGCAGACTCTACATTATATTTCATCGGATTTACTAATTCTAACTGGGTTGGTGATAGCACTGATCACAAGTCCACATCTGGTTACTCACTCAGTCTTGGTTTCGGGCCTATCTGTTAGTCAAGAAAGAATCAAGCTTCCATTGCTCTATCTTCAGCCGAGGCAGAGTACAAAGGGGTAGTTAACATAACCATTCAAGCTATGTGGCTACAACATTTTCTCACTGAGTTGGGAATTCAGTTTCATCGGTCGATCGTCATCTGGCGTGACAACTAGAGCACTCTGAAGTTCTGCAGAGATCCAGTTTAGAGGCAACAGACGAAGCACATTGATATCCGCATGCAATACATATAGGACTTAGTACACGAGGGTATCATTGACCTACAGTCCTGTCCTTCAACAGAACATAAGACATACATCTTCACCAAGACCTTCACTGAGCATAAGTTCCATTCTTTGCGAAGTCATCTTGGAGTGAAGGACATAGTTTCCTAGAAACTGTAGTTCTTATTTTTACATACATTGTACCTTGAGGGGGGGTTTTCCCCATGAGGTTTTCCCTCTTTCCTCACTTTATTTCAGTGTATATTTTGTATTTGGGTACGTAACATGGCCTCGTTGCTGGGACACATTCTTTATTTTCACCATAGTGATGTTCAGAGGGGGTGTTGGAGTTACTTCACACACACCTAGGATTTATTTTTCCTAAGGTTTTTCCTTGTTTATTATTCATAATTAGTCATTATCCAGTCTCCTATATTTTAGGGGAGAATATTCCACCTGGAGAATATTCTCTTTTAGTTGACACTTCAATTTGAATAGTTGAGTTGAGTTTAGATGCTGCATTGGTTTTGTCACCAGGAAACATTGGGATCATCACCATGCTAATGCACACTTGCCTTGGGATCATCACCAAACTAGTGCATTACTCTTGATTCCTTGATCTACTCCTCACTACTCTCTGTTCAGTCAGTTAACTAAAGACTAGTTGGCTAGTTAACTCAGCTAGGTGGTAGTTCACTCCTGTAACTGCCCGAGAGACTAGACTAGGTAGCAGTTCACTCCCGTAATTGCTGGTGTGTCCAAATCACTCTAGACCACCACTATGGTGCATTGGTTCTCCTCCAGTGTGAACTCATTGAGTTATACAAAGTATATCATGTGTAAATTATTCATTATTCATAACGGTTAATGAGAATTCTTCTATTCTTTCTCTCCTTCTTATTTCTCAATTTCTCTCTGCAAATGTGTGTATTATTATTTAGCTATATCTATTCTATGTAGGTTCAACACATTTACAATATCATCATTAAGAATTCAACTAATATCAATCATGTTATGAGTTTAGAGATGCACGATTCTTCTTTTTCAAATGTTTAATTTGGTAAATAAATATGTGGTTTGTTTTTATTTGTTATTGGTTTGTTAAAGTATAATTTGTTACATTGTTTTTAGACTAGCTACATAATCAAATATTTTGTAGCTTGTCTTAAATTAGTTTATGACATTTTTAATTAGATTTTTTATTTTATTTCCAGGTCTCAAGAAAGAACGTGAAAGATATTCTATACATTGTTGGCTCTTTGGAGGATCATGAAATATTTCTGATTTGAAAATAGTTTTTGTTTCAAACAATGAAGAAAATATTTTTTGAAGATTGTTATAACAAACTCTTGCTAAGTTGTTATAAACATTATTGTTATAAACTCAAGTTAGAATTTGGTTATAAGAGACTCTATTTTGGAAGATCCATCTCTATCCTGTGCGTATGAAAGTGGATCAGTTTAGTGTTTAAATACTCTGTTAAGATTCAACATGAGGGGATTGGAATTCTGGAGAATGGACTGTTGTTGATTTTAAAGAAGGATATGAATGGACATTTTACTAAATTTATTTCATCCTAACCGTGAAGTGTTTTAGTATGAGTTTGTCATTATATGCCTTGATGACTTTCCTTTCTATTCATATAATAGTCTCTTATTCCAGTTTATTACGATGTGTATGACATATCATTTATAAGACAAATATATTAATGTTTTGAGCTAATTCATATGTTTTTAATTTGTTATAACCAATTACTGTGATTGGAATTTTTTCCCTCTCTGTATATTGAATCATAAAATTTCATATGGGATCATATCACATATTGTCTTTTTTTCACTTGGAAATAACTTATGAATCTTCTAGTTACATGAATTTCTTTGGGTAAGATCACAAATCATGCTAATTTGTAATTTGCTTGCCATAGATTTCTCTTTGGCAAACTGGTTGTTGAAGCATATCTCACACAGGAAGACATAATTACAATTTGATTTTGGTTGATGATTAGTGATAGGTTAGTTTGTCGTTTATTAGTTAAGTTTGTTTATTTTGATTGAATGAATGAGAATTAACATTTAAACTTAAACTGCTTTGTCCATTTAAGTTATATCATTAGAATTTGCATTCATTCCTTTTTTTGTGTGAATTTTCTTTAATTAAATTAGTAATTAGTCTTGTATGTGTATCTCATATTTAAATTATGTTTAAGAAATTAGTTTCACAAGGCTTTACACAAACCTTGTATATGTATATATATTGTAGATTGATGTACATAACTGTTTGCAACACATGTATATCTAATGTTAATATAATGTACATAGTAGATAATTAATTTAATGTTGGCAACCAGATATTCATGTCGTTTTCATCGATATTTAAAACATAGTTTTAATGGAATAAATTTTTTACGCTGCCTCTTTGTGTTTGTGAAGACTTCAATTATGATTTATGTTTTGAAAAATCGCTTGATTGGTTGTGTTTTTGAGTGCATTTCTTTCAATAAATATCTCATTTATTATTGTTTCAATTTCATGATTGTCTAAGCATGAAATTGAAACAAGCTTGGTTTAAAAACATCATACAGATTCTAAAGCTTCACCTTGTGGAATTGGATGAGTACTTAAAAAACACTTAATAATCTTAAATAACTTTAAAGACCATTGAACTCATAATTTTATGAGTTGTTTCTTTACCATTATCATACGAGTTGATCACCTTTGGGGTATGTCTTAGTTATTTTATTCATTTGGGGTTTTGATTGTCACCTACCACCTCCACGATCGCTCATGAAAATAAAACCTTGATATAACTTTGAATTATGAATGCTATCCCCTGTTGTCATATCACAGTCTCATCGTTGTTGTACAAGACTGTAAGCCATGCTCTGAAACAATTAATTCCCCGTCCTGCTGGCTTAAGCTCACATTCATTGCCTCGGTGGTGGTGCTTCGTTTTGGGTTAGGTTGTCAATATATGAGGTGGTATTCAATTACACATGTCCTCTAGTTCAAAATTCAATCAACAGCCTGAGTGGTGGTTATGGTGGCCTTATCCCGAAGCCTTAGTTATCAGGTCACCTTCGAAAAATGCAGAACTTATCATTTATATCATGTGTTTTCAGACACATGCCCCTCTGTGCTACTCTTGTTGGTATATCATGACCGAGCCCATGGACCCTGTGGTAAAGATAGAGCCGAATGGCTCACATGCCCTGCTCTCCCACGATGACGCTATGGATGATTTCATGGCCTTTGGGTGGTTTAAGTTCATACAATCATTCAAGGTCTTTAACCTTGAGGTATCTCAATATTTTTCCCAAACCTTTGACGGTACTAAGGACAAGATAGATGATTTACAGTTGGAAGTTAGTGAGGATTCGATTGCTGAAGCCATAAGATTGTCCCGAGAAGGAGATCGTTGGTTCAAGAATAAAAAATTCGAAGGTATCCCTTGGCACCTGCTAATGATTTCCAAGAGGTCACTCTACGATGTCAAAGGTACACCAATAGTTTTGTTTAAACCTCGATGGCATGATTTACTGTTAATAATCAATCAATTTGTCACGTGCGAGGGACGATATGGACTAGTTTTCCTGTTTCATATTTGTTTGTTGATGGTTTTCTTAGGGTTTGGTTTAAACATGCCATTCTACCTGCTTAAAAGCCTTAAAAAAATTGCTAGATTTTATCAAAGGAAAAACCTTAATGCACAGTCCAACTTATTTCATCATGGCCTGATTTGAATCTTGGTCATTTCACAATTGTCAAAGGTTGGGGATAATTGGAAATATTTCGTGGATAGGAATGGTTTCTCTCCACTCACACCAGAAACCGTAATCGACTCACCCCTGCATTTTGATGAGCCCACCAGCCCTTTCCCGTCGTCTCATTCTCTGAGAGACCTTCATGTCGAATTGCAAGAAGGCCCTATGTCATTTACCAGAACCCTTGTTGATTTTCATAAATCGCCCAGAGGCACACACTAGAGGTGCGATTTTGTTCCTAAAAAATCCTTAGAAGATGTGTTGGGTAAATTGAAGAACGAGGTCCTTGTTATTCCTAATCCTGGGAAAGATGTGGTTGATTTAAATGGAATTAAAACCAAGAAACAAGGTAGACATAAAACACAGGGAGTTTCAGATATTGATTTTAAGAAAAAAATATCCAGTCAAATCCTTTCCAGAATGGTCAGGAATCAACATCACAATCGTGAAAAACCTATCCCTATTATTGATGTCAATGACCAGGTCTCTGTTGATGATACTAGCACTGATTTACTCCAATACGGTTTTGTATCCAATTTGCCTCCTTTTTTAAAGGAACAAGAAGGTTTCTCTGGTATTTAGTATGATCTCAAAAGGATAATGGAATAGGGTGAACCGCTTGCTGCAGATCATACTCATCCATTGCCGAATCTAGAACCGGTGTATTGTGAAAGTTATTTTGACTGGATCCAAAGATACTATCGAGACATTCCCTACCTACAGGCACAGTTGAATCAAGTGATTTCTTGGAACTCAATTCTTGAAAAGGAAAACAATGATCTCAAAGCTTGCATTCGATCGAATTCACACAGAGCCAACAAGCGTTTCAAGAGATCAAGATATGTGGTTATTAAAAACTCCACCAGTTTTAATGCTATTATAAACTCATATTTGTCTAATGTTTCTCTTTCAAATTTCTAATTGGTAAATATTTTTCTTGTAATTTACGATTGGGTTTTGTTTGAATAATAAATGAATTCGTTTTTATTTTGTTTTTATTTAGACCAGCTACATAATCGAAGATTCTGTAGCTTGTATTTTAAATTATTTATTTGATTATTGTCTAATTTAGATTTCGTTTTCCTTGTCTCAGGTGAACAACATGTCAATGTGCAATGATCAGTGGAATGAGTAATAGGTTTGGCATATAATGGACTTGTAATTTTTATTTTTTGAAAAACAATGTTTTAATGATGTAACTATTTTGGATTGTAAGATTTCAACAAAATTATCTTTTTGGTTATTTTGTTTTAGTAAAAGATTATTTAAAAAGATCTGTCTCTATCTTGCATGATATGAGGAACATATTAGTAACTTGTTTAAATAGCACTGCTTGCCCAGTGATAGGGCCAATTCCTCCTAGACCATATGATGGACTTATTTTTTTGAAACTATATGGGAAACATTTTACTCTTTGGCTTTCGTCCTTTATATACTGTGAAATGTTTTCATTGTTTTCTCATGTAATTTCTAGATGTGGAATTTTATTTGTATCGAACTATCTTTATTATGTTCTTCATATAACCTTTCACATTATGTTTTTCTTTACATGGTTCATTATATTTTGGTTCTATTGATATCTGTGACTGATCGTCTACCCAAGCATTTTGAGTTTACATCTAATGTTAGGTAGTTGGTAATACCATTTGCTAAGAGGTGGAGTTTCTTTCATTTTCAGTTATTGGACATTTTAAGGTCACATGAGATAAAATTATTTGTCTTTCTGTCATCATAGACTTGTTCCGAAATATAAAACACTTCTTTAAGTTTTTTTAGGAAGTATCATTCTTTCTTTTGTCATAGATTTATACTTGACACAGGTTAAGTGGATCTTATAAAAATACAAAGAAACAAATCTAGCTTAGGACTGTTGATCAACGTAAGGTTAGTTAGTTTATTATTTATTTAATTTGTTGATTTTTGAATGAATAATGATTGCATCATTTAAGCGTTGAATGCTTTGTCTATTATCGTTATATCATTTTCAATCTTATTCACTCATTGTTTGTTAGTTTGTCAGTTATAGTACTAGAACAATTTTGTTTATTTTTCATCTTGTTTTGATCCATTAGTTGAAAACAATTATTTTCACAAGGATTTACTTAAACCTTGTAATTGTATATAATACTACTATTAGTTAAGAGATTGTAATTAATGTGTCAATTGTACCTTTAGTTAGTTCACATATTTTAATTTTTTAGAATCCTAGTTGGCTAATGGAGCCATAAAACCCGTCAGGGTATATCATTCCAAATGGATTGAGTTAAATAGACAACCCCGGTCCAAATCTTCCCTTCTCATTGGCGATGTGTTAGAAACGCTCGTCAATAAATGGCGCTAGAAGGAGGGCCTGAAAATCATTGATGGCACTAGGAAGCCATAGGAGTCCCCCAAACAATCGTTCTCATGTCGTGACATGTAGTCTCTCAGACCCTAACGTTATATTTGACCTAGCTATTACCTTAGAAACCACTCCTTACATTCTCGTTGAGCTAGTGACACCACTTCCTCAAGGCATTTATGTACAGGAAATTGTTCACTAGCCGATTTTGAGAACTCAAAGTGCTTTGTCCTGAATCAGACAACCTGGTAGAGAGATAAATCAACCCCTTGATTTATCCAATATGCAAGAACAACCTCTTGACACTGGTCTTCCCGATAACACGTTAGGCGGTAACACCACCGATCCTTCTGAATAACTAATTCTAGGTGTTGGGGGATCTGGTCTCCCACCATCCCCACCTAGTTCTTCTCCACCCTCTTCAAGAGAGGAATCCTCGGACGAAGGTAGTTCTTCATCTGAACGATCTCAACCTTCATCTCCACCAACTCCCTTGGAAAAACAAAATAATCCCGCCAGACCTTGGCTCAACCAAGATTCCGTGGAAGTACCTGGACCCCAACACCCATTACCCAAACATCCGAAAAGGTGGCTACCCAAATTCGACCTAGATTTGAAGCAATTAGTAGAGGATCACATCAAGAAATTCATGTTAGTTGTTAGGCTTCAAAGTGTCGAACACAAGGATTTCATGTGCAGGTTATTCCCATACACGTTTGAGGGGAATGCCTCAACTTGGTATTTTGCGCAACAACCTCAAACCATCGTTTATTGGGACAATTTTGAAACCTTCTTTTCTAGAAAAAAATGGATATGTTAAATCTCCAGAAGTTCTAGTAATGGATCTTTCTAGTATGAAAATGAACCCTAAATAAAAATTTAAGGATTTCAACTAGATATTCCTTACGTTAAAAAAAAAATCCCTATAGATTCGATGCCTTTGGAAAACTTGACTGTTGCATACTATACTAAGGCCCTGCATAACAATATAGCTATATGGGTTAAAAGGTCCAAAAATAACACATTACTAGAAGCCTTCGAGGAGGAAGTCCTTATCGAGAAGGACATTTTGAGTTTAAAATATAGTTCAAATAGTGAGGCTGAAACAACTTCCTCTTCTAAAAAGAAAATAGAAATTCTCACTAGACCTCCTCAAAGTAAAAATCAACAAGAAACATTAGACTTGGAAATTTTGCATAAAGTATTCCAAAAATTATCCAATTAGGTCGTAGACTTAAAAAGATCCACTGAGGAGGCATATACAAGTAAAGGAAGTTTTAGGTCACCTTTCAGGAAACTTTTTCCTCCAAACTGGCCAAACCCGACCACAAAAGGTCATAACTTTGAAGGATTACAGTACGCTTTGCAAGCAATACTGGAAGCACATGTTAACATTATTTATGTACCTCCTGAAAATCAAGAGGACACGGATGAAGAGGAAACACTTGATGAGGAGGACTCATCTCCTCCCATTTTCAGACATTTGTTGAACACCATCTTTCAAGCGAATTTTGAAACTATCCATCCTTATAAAACTCGAAGTAAAGTACAAAACAAACTTCCACGCGAAACAAGTAGGAATATGGTTTCCAAACAACCAAAACAAATTGAAACTAAACAAAAATCTATTGCCCCAGTTTTGGAATATGATTTGGTTGAAGATCTTAAAAAACTAAGGGCAAATATATCAGTTTTTGAATTACTTAATTTCCCTCTTATCCTACAGAAAATGCTCCAAAGTATAGCTTAAAATGATAAAAAGAATGACTCTATCAACAATAAATCAACATAAAATGACCCAAATAAAACAAAATATGTCTCTAGTAAAAAATCATCTGAAAATCGGGATAAAAGGGACATATCAGAGAAAACTGTAGGAAATTTAGATAAGACTATTTCAGGTACAAGCATAAAAAATCAGCAAAATTTTGTTGTCTCGTCACAAAAAAATGTACCTCCTTTTTTATCAACTTTTGAAAATTTCAACATAAATGTACATAACTGCATGGTTGATTCTGGTGCCTCATCGAATGTAATGCCTCTATCTGTGTGTTAGAAAATTAATGCGTAATTAAAGACTTCTGATTTAAAAATCATTCAGTTAGACTGAACTAATGTCAAGGTCATTGGTGAACTTAAGAATATATTGATAAGGTTGTCATCCAACCCTAAGGTCGACCAAGTAATTGATATAATTGTTGTTGACATTCCATAAGTTTATGGTTTATTTTTCAATAGATATTGGTCAGAGAAGTTACATGGCTATTTTGTTACAGATTGGTCTCATCTGTGGTTGCCAGAAAATGGATAGCCTAACAAGATCAGAATAAATAGAGAACATTACCTCAAGTACACTGTTACAGATTTAAATGATCCCAATGAGCCTTTACTACTACTGTAAATACAATTGAGGCACAAGGAATGAATACGTTTTTTGGAAATTTCATGACTGGAATATCCTCTATCACCGACCGAGAAAAACAATATGAAATATCAGCCTATAATCAGATGGAAACTTTCAAAAGTAAACCGAACATTGCTGATGATGAAGAAATATGGTCATTATACTTTAATGGATCTAAATCTCAGGAAGGGGCAGGCGCTGCTTGTGTACTGATCAATCCCAAAGGTAATAAAACATTTATTTCTTGTCGATTAGAATTTGAATGTACTAACAACACAACAGAATATGAAACACTTCTACAGGGACTAAAGAAGGCATTGGATCTTGACATGCAAAACTTGGTTGTATTCGATGATTCTGAAATCGTAGTCAAGCAGGTAAAAAACACTATTCATTTTTTTTATCACCTCATATGAGAAACTACCAAACCGAGGTATGGAGCTTAATGCATAAATTTCTCTCTTTCAACATAAATTCCATTCCTAGGTCGAGTAATTCGGAAGCTGAATTGTTAGCTAATGTTGCCTCAAAATTATTGCCTGTTGAGGGTCTTTCTCCTAACGCATTCTTGGTTGAATTGTTATTTAGGCCATCGATTCCCGACAACATCACCCATTGGTGGGTGTTTGATGACAATCAACATATCATCAATTTATGCATATGTAGGACACTTTCTAAGATGCAGTAATCGATGAAAGAACCCACAATGAAAACCTTCGAGATTTCATAGTAATATATGAACCTTGTTTTGCGGAAGTATCATCCGAGATGGTAAGCTCTATCCCTAAATATGTTGTTAAATTAGAGAAATTTTATTATTTACATGACAAGTTTAGAGGGGTAGTCAATTGAAAAATGAATAGTTCCTCATTACTGTATGAAACTATAAATTTAGGGACGCAAGATAATCCTCAAAATATCAATATGGGAAAAGGGTGTTTTGAACAAGAGAGACATGCATTCATAAAATTGTTCAAATAATTCAAAGAAGTGTTTTCTTGGACATATGATGATCTAAAAACTTTTGATCCAAACATAATACAACATGTAATTCCCATGAAGCCCCAAAGCCAACCTTTTCAGCAAAAACTGATAAAAATGCATCCTAAATTAGAACCCACCGTAAAAAAGAAACTAAATAAAGTACTCACTGCCAAGATCATTTTTTCAGTCCGACATGCTCAGTGGGTATCCAACTTAGTCCCAGTAAGGAATAAAAATGGGGAAATTCAACATTGTGTCAACTTTCGTAATTTAAACCGGGCCTCTGATAAGGACAATTACCCCGATCCCCCAATGGAACAAATTTTGCAACAAGTATCTAGTTCTGAAAGACTATCCTTATTAGATGGTTTCTTAGGGTATAACTAGGTCCTTATGTCTCCATCAGATCAACTAAAAACTACTTTTCGTACCCCATGGGGCACCTACACCTATAGAAAAATGCCTTTCAGATTGATCAATGTCGGGGCCACCTTCCAGAGGGAAATGGATATTGCTTTCTAGGGCCTTATCAATCAATCAGTTGTTGTCTACCTGGATGATGCCACTGTATTTTCAAATAACAATAAAGATCACCTATCTCATTTTAGGGTTGTGTTAGAAAGATGTCGCAAATTTGGTATTTCTCTCTATCCTAAGAAATCAGTTTTTGCAGTAGAACAATGAAAATTGATTGGATTTATAGTCTCTAAATATGGAATGATAATTGACCCTGAATGAACCCAAGCCATTTCCAACCTTCCCCCACCTACTTCCAAAAAGGCAATGCAATCCTTTTTGGGTAAAATTAATTTTGTTAGATGATTTGTTCCAAGTTTTTGAGATGGTTATACCTCTACAAAGCCTGATAAAAAAGGATGTTCTCTACAAATGGGGATCACAAGAGAATAAATCTTTTAATTCCACTATAAAATATATAACCGAAGCACCCTCCTTGATGAGTCCTAATTTCTCTCAGGATTTCACATTGTATACTTTCGCATCTGACAGATCTTATGATGTTGTGCTCACACAGAAAAATGTTGACAACAATGAGATACCTATTTCATTTATGATATCTTCCTTTAAAGGATCATAATTAAATTACCCCACAATAGATCAACAGGCTTACGCTATGTTCAAAGCAGTTAAACATTTCAGATATTACCTTTTGAAATCTAAGATAAAATTCGTTGTCCCTTACCCTGGTGTAAGAAATCTGTTAGTGTAGAAAGAGATAGGGGAGAAAAGGGAAAATTGGATGACATCCCTTCAGGAGTATGATCTTGAAATATTACCAGCACAAATTGTTAGAGGTCAATGCCTTTGCAAATTGGTAGCTGATTCAGTTGAAAAATCAGAAAATCAAATAAACCCACCAATTGCATATCTGCATAACAAAACACAAATCCGTTGTACACAAACTGTGTCTAATTCATGGTGATTTTATTTTCTGCACAAAAATTATCCTCATAACCTTGATCCAAAAAACAGAATAGGACTGAGGCTTAGATCTACATGTTTTCAATTAATTAATGATATATTGTTTCGGAAGAATTTTGACGGTGTTTTTCTGCATTGCCTAGAAAAAGAAGAATTCGAAAAGGTGTTAGCTGAACTTCATTTCGACAATGTTGGGGGTCAATTTGGCGGAGATAAAATTGCCCACAAAGTACTTAGGTCTAGCTACTATTGGCCCACTTTATTTAAATATGCTCACACTTTGGCCCGCAAATGTATAATCTGTCAAAAGGTTGCAGGACGAGTAAAGACAATTGCTTTCCCTTTACAACCTGTTATGGTAGACACACCATTTCAACAGTGGGGCCTAGATATTATAGGACCGATTAATCCACCTTCCTCACAGAAACACAAGTATATTATTATGACAAAAAATTATTTTATGAGGTGGTCTGAGGCCTTACCATTAAATATAGTCAACACGAGTCGTGTAGTTTCATTTTTAAACTCTCATATTATCACTAGTTTTGGAATACCTGAGTGTTTAGTTTTTGACAATGCTTCTTATTTTTATTCCCTGGATATGAATGTATTTTATTTAGAAAAATGGATTAAACTAAAGTACTCTGCCAACTACTACCCCAAAGGAAATGGTTTGGCCAAGTCAACAAATAAAAATTTGATCAAAATAATAAAAATAACAGTGTCAACAAATCATAAAAATTGGCACAATGCGTTGTATAAGGAACTTTGGGCTGATAGAGCCACTCCGAAAGATTCCATCGGTAATTCTCCTTTCTTCCTTGTTTATGAAAGATAATCCATCCTTCCCCCACACGTATTTCTCCCTTCTCTGCAATTATCACATAAATTTCAGGAAGAAGAATGCCCCCCTTTAGAGAATCAGATAAACGCTTTACTAGAATTGGAAGAAGTAAGGACACAAGCAAAAAAGAAATTAGATCAACATCAACAAATTGTTAAAAGCTGGTTTGATACAAGTTCGTCCTTAGAAAGAAATTTTAATGTAGGGGATTTGGTCCTCAAATGGGACAAAGCACACTAGAATAAATGAGAACATACCAAGTTTCAAAACCTGTGGCTAGGGCCTTTTGTCATTTCTGAAAAATTGGATCCTAATGTTGGAATATTGGTTGTTGTCATTGATATCAACCCTAGTCATTGGTTTTGGACCGCAAGTTTGATGAAGGTATTTGGACATGAAGGACAATGCACATGCAGACAAAACACCCATGGATGGATAGTATACATCATGTTTTTTCCGGTGGTAGGTGGCATGCCACGTGGATCCTCATGGTTGAGGAGAAATGAATTTTTGAAGATTACAAAGTGAATTGAAGAAGGAAGTACAGGTCAGCCCTGAAGATAATTAAAGAAAAGAATTACAAAATAAGAAATTGTTAGGTCGGCCCTAATGTTAAAATGAAGTGACATAAAGGGTATAAATACATATCACTATACATTCATTTTATACATAAGTCAAATTTCAGAGGAAATATGAAGTAAAGAAGGCCGGATTTCAAGGGAGGATGAAGTCTTTTGGTGATGTGTTCTAAGGTATGTTATTTACAGGTCATCTTACCATTTTCTCTATAACTTTTTTTTATAGAATGATTCATATGGTTAAATTGATATGGTATTGAGCAGACATATCTAGGTACCCGTGGTAAAAAAATCAGCTCTTTAATCGCTATAATTTTGGAGATACACTCTGTGGAAGATAGAGTTTTTGATTAGTCCTGAAGCTAGTCAATAAACATGTGTTCCGGGTAAAAAAATGATAACTTATTCATAGAGAATCCAAATTAACTGAGCCAAATTTCATTGGAAATATTACGGGCGGTAGATTCTTGTGTGAGAGTTTCAGAATTTTATGTTACATATTGCACACGGGGCATTCTGTACACGTTCGCGCTCCTGAATAAACCAGAATTGAATAAGGTCTACCATTCTCCCTATAACTTCTTTTTGGGGAAGATTCAAGGAGTGAAACTTGGAGGAGTTTCAGACAATACATTGAGTAATATTATCTGTAGTATAAGAGTAATCCAAGAATTGAATAATTGCAGAAGTTTAAGAAGTCTCAGGAAGCATTATCAAGTTCTATGTGATGGTTGGTTGATGGTGATGATTTAATGTAAAGTTTTATTTTCTCTCATATATTCTTAGGTGGACGTAAGGGGAAAGGATGGAGAGTTCAACCCTCTCTTGATATTGGAGGATTGTATCTTCCTCTTGGAGGTTTATCCCTCCATTTATATTTGGAAGCTATAGCTACCTTTGGAAGTCATTACTTCCTTTGAACAATAACTATTGATTATTTCTCATATATTGTGCATGGTGTATTGTGGTGTATTGGTGTAACTCTTATACTATTTTTCATTTCTCATTGAATATAATTGAATGGTTTAAGTACAAGTTGAAAAAGGTTTTAAATTGCAATTGATATTGATTCACCCCCCTCTCAGTATCAACAATTGATATCAGAGCAAGTTGCCTTGAGAACAGTTTAACCACTGGAAGGAAAATCCTGAGCGGAGATGGATGACCATGAGCACATTTCAAATGGGATTCAAAGATTTGATGGAATACATTATGCATACTAGAGTGATAGAGTGAAAATTATGCGTGATAGAGTGATAGAGTAGACATTTGGTACTCAATTGTAAATGGCTATGTAATCCCAAATAATGCTCCAACCGATCCAAATGAGAAGAAGGTTACGAGTTGTAATTCAAAATCCAGACATGTTATTCTAGGAGCATTGGCACCAAACATTGATAGAAAAGTAATGGGATGCAGCACTGCTAAAGAGGTATGGGACAAACTCAAGAGTATCTATGAAGGTGATCTAAAAGTTAAGCAGGTCAAGCTTCAACGACATAGAGAAGAATTTGAAAATTTGAAGATGAATGAAAAGGAAGATATTGAAACCTATTTTCTTAGAGTTGATGAAGTTGTTAATGCTATCAAAGGATGAGGTGAAGAGCTCGATGAATCCTTGGTTGTACAAAAAGTGTGAGATCACTTCTCTTGAAGTATGATGCTAAGGTCTCTGCCATTGAAGAAACCAGGGACTTGACCAAAATGACAATGGATGAATTACATGGGTCTCTTATAGAATATGAAATGAGAACAGGTACAGAAAGTGACCAACCAAACAATGAAGCAACCTTTAAATCCATAAATAAGACAAAAGACAAGGATAAATACCATGATGAAGAAATAGAAAATTTCGTAAGAAGGTTCCAGAAGGGAAGTGGAAGATACAAAGGTAAGTTTCCTCTCAAATGATTTAACTGTGGTAGAATAGGACATATTGTTGAAAACTGCTACTATAAAAAGAGAAGTCTCAACAATAAAAATATCTTCTACTCCAAGGATGATGACATCTCCTTAGATGAGAGTGATGAAGAAGATAATGATGGAGGAGAAGTCCTCTTCATAACCCAAGAAACCTAGAATGATGATCACAAGAATTATAAAGAAGCAGAAATCATTTCTAAAGAAGATTCAGATGAAGAAACCAACCTTGATTCCTTTTGGGGATACAAAGACAATGCAGAGATTGAACAAGAAGATGAGAATCTTGAAAATTTGAAGCATGTTGAAACTGAAAATAGCAAGCTTAGAAACACAAACATAATACTAAAAGGTGAACTGAGTAGTTGTGAAGAAGAGAATTACAAGTTTGAAAAGACCATTGATAGCTTGAAGGAACAATTAGAAGATTATGAGAAATTGAAAGAATAATTGGATCACACAAAAGGGGAGCTACTATTGACAATAGAAAAGTTGAAGAAGTTCAAAAAAAGCATTGAAAAATTAGATGAGATCCTTAGCAGTCAAAGATCTCCAAACGACAAGACATGACTAGGATACAATGACAGTTTGAAGACAACAAAACAAGAGAACGGAGATGAAAATGATGAAACCAACACTCCAGAACAAGTTGAACAACAAGATAAAAGACTATAATTCATAAGGAATGATACATTAAGAAGATCCTCTCCCATTAGGTATGAAAGCAATCATTATGAAGGAAACTATAGAAGAATAGATCGTGAACCCAGATGGACCACACCACATAGAACATCACTTACTCCCAGGTATCAAAATTTCTTTCTTGGACATTGTTATACTTGTGGAAATTTTAGACACAAGGCAATCAATTGTAGAATCAATGAAAGGAATATCTATGCAAACTACATGAATGGTGGAAATAGTAGATATGGAAATGTTCATAGACCTGTCAACATAAATTATAATCCATTTGACCCATTAATGGATCAAAATATTGTATTTTACAAGTGCAATAATCTTGTTCACAAAGCACGAGATTGTAGAGAGATGAAGGAAGATAATCGTATGCCAAATATTTGCATACCAACTACAACATGGAAAAGGAAAGAAATTCCACACAATGAAAACTGTTGAATAGCATTGGTCGCTAAAGAATGCAAAGAATAAGGTGAATGGTTCATAGACAATGGGTGATCATCTCATATGACCAGAGATCATAGAAAATTTGTCAGCTTGAAGAAAAAGGGTGGAAATGTTTCATTTGGAGATGACTCATCTACCAAAATACTTGGAAAAGGAATTGTATAGCTTGGAAGTGAAAATGTAAAAGCAAGAAAAGTCCGATTGGTTGAATATCTGAAGCATAATATCCTCAGTGTCATCAAAATATGTGATCAAGGATACACTCTTACGTTTGGCTCCCGAAAATGTAAAATCAGAGAAAATAACTCAGGAAGACTGGTTGTAATTGCAACAAGATTACCAAACAACATATACATCCTAGACATGAAGAAGAGAGAGAAGAAAAAATCCACATAAAAGGATTCCAAGGAAGAAAAAGTCCTAAAGACCAAAAATAAGGATGAAGTATTATTGAGTGCCACATGTTCAGGGGGAGCAACCCCAAAGAAGAGAGTTACCTTTTGCCATTAAACTCAGGGGGAGTAGCCCTACCCTTTGCCATTGATGTCAAAGGGGGAGATAATTGGGATCATGATTATAGAGGGATAATGAGTGTTTCCATTAATGACAAAGGGGGATATTGTTGGAAGATTGGTTGTTGTCATTGATGTCAACCCTAGTCATTGGTTTTGGACAACAAGTTTGATGAAGGTATTTGGACATGAAGGACAATGCACATGCAGACACAACACCCATGGATGGATAGTATACATCATGTTGTTTCTGGTGGTAGGTGGAATGTCACATGGATCCTCATGGTTGAGGAGAAATGAATTTTTGAAGATTACAAAGTGAATTGAAGAAGGAAGTACAGGCTGGCCCTGAAGATAATTAAAGAAAAGAATTACAAAATAAAAAATTGTCAGTTCAACCTTAATGTTAAAAGGAAGTGACATAAAGGGTATAAATGTTGGGCCTCATAAATGTCATATTTTCATCCACCTTTTCCTTCATTATTCATTACATTCCATCGTCCCATTAACCTTTTATTATACCATTTCCATACATACATTTGGGTTTCACATTATTATTTTCCACTTTATTCATTTTAGTATTATAAGTGAATTATGATTAAATATTAGAAAATTAACATATTTTCATTATATCTCAAGGTTGGATGAGTTTTATGATGTGTACAGGTATATTTGAAGATTTCAACAAAGTCAAATATTACCACCTAGCCTCAAATTCGAATTTCATCTTCAAGCTTTGAAGATTTGAAGAACATTTGGGACAATCATTCAAGCATATTCAAAGGAGAAGATCATGGAGATTTTGATGGCATATCTTATCCAAGATTTGTGAGAGATGTGTGGAGGATTTGAAGGGATCATATATTGTAATAATAGGAAAGTGGTTGAGAGAATAGTGGATCTGTAATTATGAGACTCTTATCTTATCTTCAAGACTCTCATGTATAAAAAGAGAGTGTTCTCTCTTCATTTGGGGGGTAGAATTAGACTTAGATTAGCTTGAAGTCTTAGAAGGGGATTCTTAGCTTTGATTCTTTCATTCTTTGTCATTTGATTCTTGTAATATAATTTGAGATTGATTTATTGTGTGAGCTCACATATGTTAATTGTCGTTCAACTCTTCACATGTTGTATTGTTTTTCCCTTATCCAATTTCTTGCTTTCCTAGTTAGTGTTTCAATGCTTTCCTATATTAATTTGATTTCAAAAAATTAGATTAGATTAGTTCTACTTCAGTCATGCACATATAGTGCATGTGATTCGTAATCCTACAAACCTCGGATTGACAAATTAATAGTTGGGCAAGTACTACAATGAAATTAAACGACAATATTTTCACCTAACATTTTGGAGCCATTGCCGGGGAAGCACGATGGATTGAAGTTTAGTTTGAATTTTCATGCAAGTATGATTAGTCATTCTCCTAACTCTGAGGTGACATATGGGTAAGGGTATGTAGGGAGTGTTCCAATTCTTGCAAGCGTAAGTGTAGATTTCAATTCCTGCAAGTGTGTCTACATGTGTTGGTAAGGGGTCATAGTAGCTACTTGAGTGGAGACTCCTCATGTTCTCCCTGCCATTGTATTCCTAAATATGAGGTAAGACGTCGACCTCATTTGGGATAGAGCATGCAGAGTGTGACTTTCAATTTCTGTAATTTCAATTTTTGCAACTGTGAAGAGGTTTTCATGTGTTTCAACAAGTGTGATTTTTAGTTTTTTTATTTTGATTTGGGTGTTGTAAGAACCCCTTTTGCAATATGATTTAACTATAAGTGTCATCTTGGAACAACTCGCTCAGATACTTGTGAAATATAGGATTTATTCTTCTCAGGAAGAGGATATCTTAACATCAGCCCATAGCTTAAATACTCCTCTAGAAACGAACGAGGAATCAACATCTAAAGAACTTAAGGAGGACAATGAGGAGATGCAGCATGATCTGAGTGAGGGAAACTACACCTACGAAAGCTATATCGAACGATGGTTTCAAGTGACTACCAGGTTAGATTCTTATAATTTTTCTTTTAATTTTGTTAATTTAGAGTTTCAACAACAGATTTCGCATGCTTATACATATTTCTGACCCTTAGTTACGAAATTTAAAGATAATATATTCTTATTACTTTTACGTGCTTGGCTACATTGGTTGTTTGACTACATGTAACTAATATTTAATTTCCAATTAGCATAGATTAGGTAGGATAATGAATAAAACATCGATTAGAAAATAGGATGTCTATATTGATTTCAGGAAGAATTTTGGTTACTGACGATGATTTTTTTTTTTGCCTAATCTGTTTTTTCGTTTGCAATTTGTTCCAATTGCTTAATTGTTTTTTAATAAATTTGCAGATATGCAAACAATAAAACAATAGTGGCATTAGGAAATAATAATAAAACAAAAACAAATGAAACTGAAACTGTGATTAATTGAATTACAAACTCTTTGTTTTATGTTCACAATCCAATTACGACCGCAATAATCTTATATCTCGGTCCTTGGCTTGAATCATAACAATACTGTGAATTTTGATGACCACCGAATGGGCTTTGACGAGGAAATTAACCCTGCACACAAAAACTGCCATCGACTTAAACTTGCACATCATATATGAATCATAGTTTTTATGGTTCTTATTTTAATATAAGGGAATGTGACCCGATGCGTATTAGACCAATCTATCTATCAAAAATACCTCGTTGTGTTAGCTTGGCAAGCACCATCTTCGAAAATCACCATCTAAATTAAAAATAAGTGGTGACGCACTCATCCCATGGATAGCTTTAGGGGGAACTTCGACCAACAGATTAATCTTTTGTAATGCAACAAGAAAATCAAGGTGAAACGCAACTATGCCTGCAAATAGGTTAAAGCGCTTGCTCGAATGATTCTTCGTGACAGTTTCAACTTTTTATATCTGTGTAGTTTAGTTGCCGATTCTCCACCTCATCTAAAAAAATTCTTTCCAATGGAATCAAAACCAATTGCTTAAAAAACGATGATTAGTTGGCTTGCCTATTATTGGCAACACGGTTTTTTTTAATCCATCGCATCATCCTGTATTAGTAAACAACCAGTACGTATCCCTCCAATCACGCTTCAGGATGATCATATTTGCTTTTAGATTTGAAATTAATCGGTTGTTTGTTGTTTTACATGATGTGGCATCCGAGAGAGATGGGAAGAAAAAATTTATTGTGGGTCTCTGGCATACACTCATCTCATCCTTCGTTCTGGTACAATCGACTGAGTTGAGCCATCCCTTTGTTGATTGTGAACACATTTCTTGTGCTCATCAAGTACCTGCAACACACACATCCAACCCTTCCCCACTATGACACATCAGAGTGGAAATGTATTATGGGAGCAGTATCAACCATTGACAGGGATTACAGAATGTTGAATCATGTATCCCAAGAGTTTTATGTCAATCCTTGTGCCTATGCTGAATTTTATGCAGAAAGCTAATTCTTTTCTCATGCTCACTGAATATCTATATTATACACAATGCTTCATTACACTAATGTTTTTGATGCCATGATCGTTTGCTTGATGATTGTTATTGGATGCTTTGGAACACTATGCTTTGAAAATTTCATTATATCTAACGATGTACAGGTTCGATCATACAACAAAGCAATTACGCTTAACACAACAAATCAATTTCCCATTAATTTCATAACTTTGACAGTGAATCTAAGCAACATATTTACACTTTCCGAACTTTGATGGCTTGAAGATTTGTTGAAAATAAGACCATAGTGCTCTTACACGCTTTGCAATGAATGCTGAAGAATGCAGATCTGAATTCGATTTTGAGTGTCTGTTTTTCCATTCTCTTTGCATTATATTTTTGTGTGGATTATCAGAATAAAACTAAAACCATACAAATTATAAAACTATGAATGGAAAATACATAAAAATTGTAAAATTATGAAAATTACAAATGGACCTTTCCTTCACTTCCTAAAATTAATACGCGTGCATATTTTTTTATGCTTCACGATAATTTGTTTTCTTCAAAGTCACTTTGACAACAATCAACAAGAAAAATAGCAAGGGCGAGAGGTAAAACT
>SNQJ01S0092707.1:26973-69638 GCA_010110895.2 Picea sitchensis | reverse complement strand
AAACTTGATTATTGCTTACTATGCTAAATCTCTACATCATAATATAACTATGTGGGTTAAAAGGTATAAGAAAAATACTCTATTAGAAGCTTTTGAAGAGCCAATCCTCATTGAAAAGGACATTCTCAGTTTGAAGGATAACAAAAACCCTAAAGTTGAATCAAATTTTTCCTCTAAGAAGAATATAGAAATTCTCACTAAGCCTCCTTCAAATAAGAAAGAGAAAGAACCATTAGATATGGAGATCTTACAGAAAGATTTTCAAATTTATCTAATCAAGTTATAGACTTGAAAAGATCTGCAGAGGAAGGATCTTCAAGTAAAGGAAATTATCGACCACTTTTTAGAAGACCACTTCCAAATCCTCCCAATAGATCAAACCCTTTGGCTAAAGGTATGAGTTTAGAAGGATTACACCATTCTATACAAACCATGTTAGGCGTGTTGATGATTAAAATCGCAACTAGGAATTTCAGTTGCAAAGTATTGCTAAAGCCCTACTATTTAAATTATTCTAATAATATAATACTAGTAGGTGGGACCCCCTTGTAGATTGGAGGCTCTAAATATAGGCATTTCACACAATTTTTTGTTGTTGTTTCGACACTGCTTACATATTTCTATATGGTTGACAATGCAGTCTTGGTTTCTTTTTGACATAGTAACAGGTGGATGATGCATTTTATGAGATGTTTATGTAATTCAAATCATTATTATTTATGTTATGATGGGAATGTGTTTATAGTTGCTATGACTTAACCATGTCACAATTTGTCTTGCTTGACTACCTAGCCACATATATACAAGAAATATGTTAGAAATAACATAACCAAAACAAAGAAAAGAAACTTATGAAAGGATCTATGTTTGAGTTATGTTAAGGATTATATGCAAATGGAAAGGTAAAAGAGGTTAGTGTTAGTTCTAATTATTATATGGTTGGTTCGTGGCTATGAGATTTTCATTTGATTTATTTTTCTTGCATATAACATTGCAATACATATGGTATGTCATGGATCTTGGCAAAGGTTAATGTTTGAATGTTTTGGGTGGCACATTGGGAAAGGAATATCGTCGCAGATTTCAATGGTTTGAAAATTGATTACATGGTTTAATGCATTGGTGAATGTTGGTTGTCTTGTACTTCAAAATTGAATAGGATAGGATATGGAAGCGACGTGTAGTAAATGCACGTCACTCCATACTCCCCCCATCAGGCGTCACCCTAGTTTTGTTCCTTGTTTCATTTCAGTCTATTGGTGGTTAAGCTCCACATTTCAAGCTTGGGAAGAGAGACGCTCAACCAACTTGCCCTTTTAATCTCTTTGTTATAGGTATGGTTCTTTTTCACTCCATCCATGAATTATGCTCTGTGTATGAACAAACAATGGCTCAATAATGCTTGGCTTTGTGTGCTCAATCTCAACTGTGTAAATGCATGTTATTTCTCTCTGAGATGACTATGTAATTGTTCAGATTGCAAGAAAAAAAATTGGTTTTTGGTTGATTTGTGCATTCACTGGTTGCTATGTTGGTTAAAATAGTGGTGGGTCTCTATGGATAATAAGTGAATTGGTTATATATCTCTTTGTATTAATGGTGGAGGGTTTCGCTTTGTGTATTATTGTCGGTTGCTTCCTCACAGTTATGAGTATAACCCTATCCAGTCACATTCAAATTTATATTTGGTTGCTGTGTATTTTTCATGCCAGAGTCATGGTCGTGGGCTCATTCTCATTGTCTTGGCACCAAAATATCTCAATAATTGGTCTAAGGGTGGCCATAACATTGATATATATCGTATGGTTCTGGGCTGATATAAGTTATGCCTCGGTGTTAAGTGTCCTCAAAAGTATTTTTGTCAAATGGTTTATCTCTTAAGAAAATAGACAGAGGTTATATCTCTGTGTGTTCTTGGCAACTTCCATTTTTCAGTTGACATTCACCTCTCCTCTGCAAACATAAAACACACTATGTGCATCAGTTTTTCTACCCTACCCATCGTTGTTTCCTCTGTGACTAACTATTGTTCCATTGCCCAGACTGGGAGTTATAAGGAGACCCTATGGATTACTACTGTGTCTGTATTGAAAGGGTTTTTGCCTGTGGTTGATATGTCTCTGAGGACCTCTAGTTCTCTAGGCTATTGATGAATGAGCACACTCTTGATTGTATCCTTGTATTTGTTTTCGACAGAGCCCAATTTTAAACCTCCAACTGTTCTTTTTCCTTTTAGGCATCTTGTTGGTTGTCAAATATTGGTTTATCAAGTGGAGTGGTTATGGAATTTTTCCGTCAAGTCCCTATCCCATATTCCTATGATTAAATTGATCAAACAGTTACAAATTGGGAACGAACAATAATATGCAGTCGAGGGCTACCTCCTTTTCATTATACTTCCATTCATTGTTTTCTTATAGCGTGGTCTTAATTGAAAATTGGAAACACCTGTTTGTTTTGCTAGGCCTGATTAGGGTTATGGCTAATTGCAGGTTTTGTGGTGACTGTGTGTATTTGGTTATGTTCTCTGTAAATATATTATTGAATCATTGTGCATGTTATAAATGGTTACATCGACAATGATGAGGCTTGGGTTTTATGTTGACTGTGGTTTCATTGCAAAATCTTATTGGTTGATATGATAAAGAATGTGTGTAATCAGGCATGTTTTGGAAGTCTGTTCTATTTGGAAAGGGACCTGTGTAAATTTTAATTCGGACAACTATTGTGAATTGGTAGGCAATGGATGTTTACTATTATAGTGATACATTATGGATAGAGTTAGAACATATTGTTGTGTGTTTGTTTTTTAAAAAAAAAGGGGAAGGCAAAGAAATAAAATATCAACATTTTCTTAATAGTACTGTTGAATGGAAAGTTGTTTCGATTATGTGTATGTTGAATGGAAAGTTGTGTTTGTTTAAATGTTGGAACAACGAACAGTTTGATACACAGTAATTGTTGATATGGTGTTTGTATTCATTTTATCGATTTTAGTACATATTTATGTTTTACTTGATTTGTTTTATGAACAATATTCGTTATTTCCCTGCCATTCTCTCACTTTTCCGCACATTAAAAATCCCCTCACAGTTACAGATTCACTATTCATGCCCTGTTCTTAAAATTAAATTATAATTAAATGAAAACTCTGTATTATAGAAGTTGAAGGATGGAACATAGATGAGTTACAGTTGATATTGTTTGTTATTACAACATAGTTGATTGTTTGATGATTTGTTGAGCAGTAACCATGATCTATTCCCTTTCATTTTATCACTTTTCTCTAAATACAATGCCTCATATATCCCAGAACCCTTATTCACCTGCTGCTCATTGACAATTATTAAATGATTTTTATGGATTGGATTGCACGAGTCTGATGTGTTTCTAAGCCAAACTTTGTTTCATATTTAAAGAGATGTCATGTATGGTTAGTTGAAGAAACTAGTTGCTAATAAATGTTGCATACATGAATGAGTTTCTTCAGCAGAGGAAGCCATGGCTGGAATAACAGGGGAAGATGAAATTGGAATAAGGGCCCTAGAAGGCCAAGGTTTTCGATACATTTTGATGCAGATTGACGCAGCCCTCCTCAACCCTCGGGTTAGAAGGTCACGTACACACAGGATATTCCTTTCTTCGCTGGCCCGAAGAGATTTCGGAAATGGCTCTTCTATTTCCCTTTCGGGAAATCTACACCCACAATCAACTTCAAGAATTCCATTCCTTGTACTTTGGGAGATCACACTTCTCACTTCCGCGAATCCGGTGGTCAAGCGCTTTGTCTCCAATCTCCGAAACCCGAAAACAGTCAACATTGACCCTTCCTCTTTCTCTTTTGGAATTTTCCTTATCGCGATTTTGGCGGTCGCGGTGTCAAACAAATTGTTCCAATGATTCCCGAAACCCGATTTTCCGAAATTCCGACACGCTCACAAGGTTGACTTTTTAACGCCCCTTTACTTCTATTGGGACTTCAAACTTTGCGATATCGCGAATCCTAATGCAAGGGACTTGGATATTTACCCCACGAAAGCCTGAAATGGTCAACGGAGTTTGACTCCGTATCGATAGTGCGCCACATGTCCGCCTCGCTGATTCCTCTGGCCCCACACCATTCTCTTAGCCTTCGGGACTTCGCGGTTCGGGATATCGTGATTCCTGTTGCAAAGTTTACGGGACTTTTACCTATGAAAACCCGATATAGGAATCCACATGTAAATCCAACGACCCTTGTGGCTTGGATCTACGGTTCTGATTCTCCTGAGCTTAGAACCTTTCGGGAATACTCACCGTATCTCCCCTGCTCCTCCATGAGATCTAACGGCCCATGGGACTTCGTGGATTCTCCACCGAGAATTCCGACCATTCATCTTTTTCCTTTAGAACTAGTCCTCCTACGGTCCCTCATCACTACGCCTTCCCTCAAACTTTCTAAGGTGCTTGGATGCTTTCCTTCCTTCAGCCCTTTCAAAGGTCTGAATCCTTCTGAACTTTCTCTGACTTCGAGTCTTTCAGAAAAACCCCTTCTCGCACTCCTTGCAACGAACTTCAAACACTTTCAAGTGTTGAACTTCTTCGACTCTGCGCACACCTGCCGCAATAGTCTCTCAATGCTTCACTCAGATTCGAAACTCTGAGACTTTACTCAGCCTGCGCCCTCCTTGCACAGCTCTTGTGCCTGACTGCACTTATGTGGGAATGAGAACAAAAGCTATCTCTCCTGAGATTTCAGAGACAAACCTCTGAACACCTTGTCAACGCACTCCTTGCAGACAATTTCAACTGCACTCCTTGCATGAACTCTTGCTCAGGTAGAGAAACAATTGAAACTCATTTCTCTTCTCATTCCTCTCAGATTTCAAACATTCAACAAGAAATCATTCATACATAGCATAAAAGAAAATGTATAGTAGAAAGAGTAAAATAACCTTGAGCATAACATTTAGCATACATACACAGAGAACCAACACAACGCTAAGAATTTGAATCAAAGCTTTCTCTATAAATTCAAATTTTTGTACATGGGTGTTTACACACAGCTCTCTGCTTCTCCTCTATGCTCTTCTTATTCTTCACCTCTTCATGCTCTAATGTTACAATACAAAAATGAGGGTGTCTATATCCCGTTTCCCTCTTGCGCTCTAAAATTGTCTAATCTAACATTCAATTCTATCTACCTGCATTTACTACTATAAATGCCTTCTATCGACTAAGGACGAGAGCGAATTTCTCAAGGTCCGATTCATTATACAAGTGTGCTCCTTCTTAATTAGTTCATTTATGATCGTGCAATAAATTCAAGGCAAATTCAAAATTTGCGCTGGGCGCCTGTCCAGCTGTCTTTGGACTCCACGTTGGCTCGCTTGAGATGCTCCTGCATCATACTCCCTAGCTTGAAAATTTTCATGGGCTCCTGTCCATGATTTCATGCATGGTCTGCCCATGCCTCTGGATTTCCGCTTCGTTATCTCAGCTGGCATATTCAACTGAATGGCCTTCCCACTTGACCAAATATTCAAAGTATTGCTTCTACCTGGTCTTCTTGCTAACCCTTTTGTCTAGTATGCACTCCATCTGCGGCTTATCTGCAACTAGCATCTGCTTT
Source organism: Picea sitchensis (assembly GCA_010110895.2). Lineage (NCBI taxonomy): Eukaryota > Viridiplantae > Streptophyta > Pinopsida > Pinales > Pinaceae > Picea > Picea sitchensis. The sequence goes on along the minus strand of SNQJ01S0092707.1, from coordinate 64,027 downwards.
TTCCACTGGATCACTGGCTGCTTATTTCCTATCCCAGCTTCCTCAGCCTTATATGGGTACAAATATGAGATATTGAATATCGGAGAAATTCCGATCCCATCGGGTAATTCAATCTCGTAAGCATTCACCCCAAATCTCTTCAAGACCCTACACGGTCCGATTTTCTTCATCTTCAACTTATTATATGTTCCTCTCGGGAACCTTTCCTTCCTCAAATGTGCCAGAACCAAATCACCAACCTCAAATTGAAGTTGTCTCCTGTGTTGATCTGCTCTGCGCTTATATTCCTGGATCAAATTCTGTAAACGCTCCTTCACCTGGCTGTGAAGTTCCTTCATCGCCTCTGCGAAATATTCTACACTAGCACTCCTAGTTGCGTTCTGTTCTGAATCTCTCAGTTCATAAATTCCTCTCGGTTGTATGCCATAGACAATCTGAAATGGACTTTGTCCCGTGCTTCTGTTAACTAAGTCATTATAAGAAAATTCTGCCTAGGGTAATATATTGCCCCACTGGCTATGGTGTTCTGTCACCAGGCTCCTCAACAAGTCTCCCAAACTTCTGTTAACCACTTCCATTTGTCCATCCGTCTGAGGATGATAAGCCGAACTAAATGAAAAGTTAGTTCCCAGCTTCTTCCATAAGGTTCTCCAGAAGTGTCCTATGAACTTTGTATCTCGATCCGAAACTATACTCCTTGGAAAAACATGAAGTCGAATGAATTCTTTGAAAAACAGATTTGCAATGTGAGTTGCATCACTGGCCTTCTAACATGGAATGAAGTGTGCCATCTTGGAAAATCTATCCACCACCACAAAGATTGAGTCAAAACCTCTTTGTGTTCTTGGAAAACCCAATACAAAATCCATGCTGATTGCATCCCACGGCCTCTTAGGTATTGGCAATGGTTGATAAAACCCTGCGTTTATGTTTCCTTCCCTTCGAATGCTGGCAAATTCTACATCTGTCCACGAATCTCTTGACGTCTGCTCGCATTCCCGGCCAAAAATATGACTCATTCAAATTTTCAAACGTCTTGTCATGACCAAAGTGCCTTGCCAATCCTCCACTGTGTTTCTCCTTCAGCAAATTCTCCCTCATGGAGCATTTCGGAATACACAGTTGATTACCTTTAAATAGTAATCCTTCCTAGATCATGTATTCTGTCCATTGGCTTCTATCTTCGAGAATTGGATTCTCAGCTTCTTCATACGCCTCCTTAAAATCCTGATCATCTGCATACATGTTCCTGAGATCATCAAAACCCAACGTTTTGACTTTGAACTCCTGCAATAGCAAACATTTCCTGCTCAAAGCATCAACAACTTTGTTAGCAGTACCCGAAATATGTTTAATCACAAAAGTGAAATTCTGCATGTATTCAACCCATTTTACATGTCTCTGATTCAACTTCTCCTGTTGAGTCACAAACTGCAATGCATGATTGTCACTATACAAGACAAACTCTTTCTGGATCAAGTAATGTCTCCATTTCTTCAATGCCTGAATAATAGCATAAAACTCCTTATCATAAGTCGAGTATTTCACTTTCGCTTCATTCAAATTCTCACTGAAGTATGCTATCGGCCTGTCTTCCTGACTCAAGACTACCCCTATTTCAAATCCACTTGCATCGCATTTCACCTGAAATGTCCTTTGGAAATCCGGCAACACCATAACTGGTTGTTTGATGATCTTCCTCTTCAATAGATTGAAACTCTTCTCAGCCTCTTCAGTCCAGTGAAAATACTTGTGTCTTTTCTTCACTGTATCCATCATTGGTGCACTAATTCCACTAAAATTTCTGATGAAATTCTAGTAGAAACTAGCCAATCCGTGAAAACTTCTCACCTCAAAGATGTTTTTTGGTGATGGCCAATTCTTGATTACCTCTACCTTATCTGGATCCATCCTCAACTCATCTGTAGAAATAAAAAATCCCAAGTAAATGAGCTTTGTCTTCATGAATGAGGATTTCTTCATGTTTATCAACAACTTCTCCTGCTATAACCTTTGCATCACTGTAGCCAAATGTTTCAGATGCTCTGCCACTGTTCTAATGAAAACCAGTATGTCATCCAGATATACGATAACAAATTTTCTGATGAAATCCCTCAGGACTTCGTTCATCAACCTCATGAAGGTGCTCGACACATTTGTTAAGCCCAACGGCATAACAAGCCATTCATACAACCCTTCATTGGTTTTGAATGCTGTCTTCCACTCATCACCTTCTCTCATGCAGATTTACTGATAACTGCTTTTCAAATCAATCTTTGAAAAGTATTTTTCTCCACTCAAACAATCCATCATATCATCCATCCTTGGAAATGGAAATCTGTACCTGATGGTTATCTTGTTGATTTCCCTCGAGTCAATACACATCCTTCAGGCTCTGTCTTTCTTCGGACTGAGTACTGTTGAAACAACACACTGACTCAAGATTTCTTTGACCAAACCTTTGTCCGACAAATCTTGGACTTGTCTTTTGACCTCTTCATTCTCTTGCGGCGTCAATCTGTACGCGGATTTGTTTGGAAAACTGGCTCCTGGTATGAGATCAATAAGATGACTCACACTTCTAATCGGTGGCAATGAACGAAGTAGTTCGTCCACTACTATGTCAGCGAACTCTTCCAGCAGTTCTTGAATCTCTTCTGGTAAATCATCCACTCTTGTGCTGGTCAAAACAATCTTCGGTTTCCTGACCACAATGAATTGTGGATCCTCCTTCTTCTTAACCTCTGTAAGAAGTTCTTTCCCACTCATGAGAAGTACAGTGTTGCTTACTTCCGGTTTCACCTCCTTATCCTTGATTGGAAGCAACATGTGAGTTCTCCCATTCTTTTCGAGGGTGTATGTGTTCATTCTCCCATCATGAATCACATTCCTGTCATATTGCCATGGTCTACCCAGCAATAGATGACAAACATCCATATGAATGACATCACAGAGTATCTTATCATTATATCCTCCTATCTTAAATTCAACTAAACACTGTTTAGTGACAATTACCTGATGTCCTTTCTGTAGCCACGAAACTCTGTATGGGCTTGGATGATCAATCATCTCGAGCTCCAGCTTTTCTACCATCTCTGTAGAAATGAGATTATCTGTGCTACCACTGTCCACAATGACCTTGCATACGCTGTCCTTGGTTTTGCAAGCAGTCCGGAAAAGTCTGGTTCTTTGGATTGAACTCTCCACCTCCTTCGCTGGTGTCAAAAGAACTTTTCGCATCATCAATGATCTTCCACCTTCAGCATCTTCCACCTCAACATCTCACCTCTGTGCCTCGGCGATGTGAATTTCTCCTCCTTCTTTCTTTTTATCTGGACACTCGTAAGACTTGTGCCCATTCTTTCCACATGTGAAGCAGGTTATTACTCCACCTCTTCCTCTTCCTCTACCTCTAGTACGAGGAAAAGTATTATTGTCAGCATAATCTCCTCTCTGTTTAGTATGCTGCCCTCTCTGTTCAGTGTATTGCCTTCGCTGTGAGCTTCCACCTCTCTCAGTTCAAGTCTGAGGTTTCTTCCAGTCCTCCTTGGGCTTCTGATATTTGTCCTGGGCAACTGATTTTCCTCTGGGCTGACTTCTTCCTCGGCCTCTTTGACCTTTCTTTCAGCTCAGCTTCTCTTCCGCTTTTAGAGCCATCTGATAAGCATATTCCACCGTTCGGATGGTTACCATGCTCATCTCATCCTGAATGTCATATCTCAGGCCATTCATATATCTGGAAACTTTCTCATCATCGCTTTTCCGATGACCTGCCCTGATGTTCAGCCTGTAGAATTCTTCAGTGTATTCTTTCACTCTCATCAGCTTTTGTCTCAGGTTCTGCATTCTCCTGAACAGAGTAATTTGATAATCTATGGGGATTAATTTCTCCTTCATATTCACGATCATTCTATCCCAGCTCTTGATCTTTTGCTTTCCCTTGCAACGTCTATCAGCTTGTAGTTCATCCCACCACAATGTTGCATGTCCCTTCAATCTAGTGACAGCATGCTTGACCTTCTTGTCCTCTTCGACATCCTCATAGTCAAAGTATGTGTCCAGAACTCTAATCCAGTCTAGAAGCTCCTTTGCATCCAAGTTTCCCTCATAAACTAGAATTTCCATTTTCTCTCTTGCACCCATTCTTGCAATAGCCTTAATCAAACGTTCGTTTGCTACATCTTTAGCTGCAACTTCTTCTTCATGTTCAGCCTCAATTTCACTTTCGGAATCACTAAGATCCCCAACACTAAGTGTGCGTCTCTGTGTTGTCTCCATGTCTTCAAGTCTGGCGCGTAGATCACGCATTTCTTTCTCCATGGCTGGATCAGTCATCTGCCTACCTCTTCTTCTCAACATTTCCTTCTCCTCTGGGGGATTGGGTGTTTGTCTGTCCCTTCTCCTTGGCGGTATGGTGAATTCTCCTTTTCTCTGCTACAGAAAGAAAAGAACCTTTCTGAGATCTGATACCAAAATTTGACGCAGCCCTCCTCAACTCTCGGGTCGAAAGGTCACATACACACAGAATCTTTCTTTCTTCACTGGCCTGAAGAGCTTTCGGAAATGGCTCTTCTATTTCCCTTTCAGGAAATCTGCACCCACAATCAACTTCAAGAATTCCCCCCCTTCTACTTTGGGAGATCGGACTTCGCACTTTCGTGAATCCGGTGGTCAAGCGCTTTGTCTCCAATCTTCGAAACCCAAAAACAGTCAACGCTGACCCTTCCTCTTTCTCTTTTAGACTTTTCCGTATCGCTATTTCAGCGGTCGTGGTGTCAAGCAACTTGTTCCCGCGATTCCTGAAACCTGATTTTCTGAAATTCTGACACGCTCACAAGGTTGACTTTTCAACGCCCCTTTACTTCTATCGGGACTTCGGACTTCGTGATATCGCAAATCCTAATGCAAGGGACTCAGATCTTTACCCCACGAAAACCTAAAATGGTCAATGGAGTTTGACTTCGTGTCGATAGTGTGCCACCTGTCCGCCTCGCTGATTCCTCTGGCCCCACATCATTCTCTTAGCCTTTGGCACTTCATAGTTTGGGATATCACGATTCCCGTTGCAAAGTTTACGAGACTTTCACCTACGAAAACCCGATATAGGAATCCACATGTAAATCCAACGGCCCTTGTGGCTTGGATCTAGGATTCTGATTCTCCTAAGCTTAGAACCTTTCGAGAATACTCGTCGTATCTCCCCTGCTCCTCCATGAGATCTAACGGCCCATGGGACTTCACGGATTCTCCACCGAGAATTCCAACCATCCGTCTTTTTCCTTGAGAACTCGTCCTCCTGCGATCCCTCATCACTATGCCTTCCCTCAAACTTTATAAGGTGCTTGGATGCTTTCCTTCCTTCGACCCTTTCGAAGGTCTTAATCCTTGTGAACTTTCTCTGACTTCGATTCTTTCAGAAAAAAACCTGCTCGCACTCCTTGCAGTGACCTTCAAACACTTTCAAGTGTTGAAATTCTTCGACTCTGCGCACACTTGCAACAACAGTCTTTCAATGCTTCGCTCGGATTTGAAACTCTAAGACTTTACTCGGCCTGTGCCCTCCTTACATGGCTCCTGTGCCTGACTGCACTTCTGTGGGAATGAGAACAAAAGTTGTCTCTCCTGAGCTTTCAGAGACAAACCTCTGAACACCTTGTCAACGCACTCCTTGCGGACAATTTCAACTGCACTCCTTGCAGGAACTCTTGCTCAGGTAGAGAAACAATTGAAACTCATTTCTCTTCCCTTTCCTCTCAGATTTCAAACATTCAACAAGAAATCATTCATACATAGCATAAAAGAAAATGTACAGTAGAAAGAGTAAAATAACCTTGAGCATAACATTTAGCATACATACACAGAGAACCAACACAACGCCATGAATTTGAATCAAAGCTTTCTCTATAAATTCAAATTTATGTACATGGGTGTTTACACACAACTCTCTGCTTCTCCTCTATGCTCTTCTTACTCTTCACCTCTTCATGCTCTGATTTTACAATACACAAATTAGGGTGTCTATATCCCGTTTCCCTCTTGCTCTCTAAAACTGTCTAATCTAACATTCAATTATGTCTACCTGCATTTACTACTATAAATGCCTTCTACCGACTAGGGACAAGAGAGAATCGCTCAAGGTTTGATTCATTATACAAGTGTGCTCCTTCTTAATTAGTTCATTTAAGATAGTGCAATAACTTCAAGGAAAATTCAAAATTTGCACTGGGCGCTTGTCCAACTATCTTTGGACTCCGCACTGGCTCACTTGAGATGCTCCTACATCATAGATCCATAAGAGTTGAACCAACTATTCCAAGCTAGGATTTTCAACTGGATTGGACAACGAGTGGTCCAACCTAGTCCAGAAAGGCCTCCTTTCCAACCCCCACATGTCCCTGGTATCCCAGTTCCCCTCATGTCTCATTACAACTTGAAGTCCCTGAAAATGACAGATGGCAAGAGATTGTCTACATGATAGTTTTCCAACATTGTGGCTGACCCAATTTGGCTCTACCTGCTCCCCATCCATCGGTTAACCCAATTGTCCAAGCTGCCCCTGCACACTCGCCTGTATAGTCTTCTGATGCAAGAAAGAGGCTAAAAACTAAAGCCCACCATGCACCTGATAAAGAAAAAGTTGTTGTTTCCCCCTCTTCCCCCTCAAGTGACTCTGCCAAATCCATTTAATCCTGCATGCACTTGAGAGATGATTTCCCTCGTGTTATCAGTGAGATCAGGCCTAAAGGCTCCACACAACCTAAGGAAAATTCAGATAAATCAAAGGGAGACAGTAGCAACAAAGGGAAAATTTCCTCCCAGAGTGGAAAATATGGTTTTTGAGTGTATTTATTTATTGATTGTTGAGAACAATTGACTGTTGAAGTTTTTTGGACAACACAATATTTTTGGATATTTTGGATATTATTTTTTGGATATAGTTTCAAATATCATTGATATTAATTTTCTAATTATGAGAATGATGATGGGAGCCACAAGGAGGGATGTGTTTGATTGATTGACTAGTTGTGTTTATGTTGTTAAGAAACTAAAGGGAGTCATAAGGGTTCCCACCTACTAGTTATTATTTATTAAAGACCCTTCTTATTATTTTATTAAATTCCCCCTTAAACTAAAATTTAGTTGAGTTTTAGTTAACTTAACTAAAAGAGGTAGTTTAACTACTTCAACTAATTCTAATTGCTTAAAGGAAAAAAGAGAAGGAGGAACAAGAGGAGAATAGAAGGAGAAAGCATACTAAGTTCCGCTCTTGAGTTTTATTGAGATAGTTCAGTTTTCATTCATTATTTAATTCATTGAAAGCCTAATTCTCTTTTATGACAACATGGTCCTATTGTAGACATCAAGATTCAAGGTTGAATTACATCATTCAGACACTTGTTTTTCATAGGTGTTGATCTATCTTTGATAGTCTGTGTAGACTTGTCTATTTGTGAATTAAATTTCATGACTGATAAAGGATATTGTGCAGAGTCGAGTGAGAAACAATCTGTGGCAAGTTGATCTAGATTTTAAAGTTTAGTTTTTTACTTTCTATCAGAAGTTCTTTTGTATGGTTTTCATCGGGGACATCTAAGTTTGACTTTGGTCCAAACTTCCTCAGGGAATTTTATAAAGAGAACGATTCTTTTGATTAATTGGAATGAAATAAGCGATTTCTTTCTGCCTCATATGTGTTAATTATTGACTTGGTATTTTTTCTTCTGCCTCTACATTTACTTTTGCATCTATTATATTTAGAAATTTACATAAATATTGAATTTTTCAGCAATCTTTTATTTATAAGAAAATCAGCCTAAGCCATTGTAACCAATACTCGTGGATTAAGAAACAATTTTTGAGGCTATAAACATAGGGTGATATTCCCATCTGTCTTGTTTTATCCAAGAAAGATCTGAAAATTCTTGAGTAAGATCAATTTATATATTTTCCTCAATAGGATGAAGATGATATTTTTGTTTTTGTCCCACCTGAACCTCAAAATGATGCATAAAATGAGGATGAAGAAACACATGATGAATGAGACTCATCTCCTCCAGTTTTTGGGCATCTTTCAAACAATATTTTTCAAGCTAACTTTGAAACTGTCCATAATAAGCATCAACCTTATAATAGTCATAGTAAAAGTCAGTCTAAAGATCAAAACAAATATGCACCTGAAGAAAATAAGAATACAATATCAAAACAATCAAGACAAGTTGAAACATCAAAAAAAAATTCTTTCTTCGATCTAGATTATAATCCCATTGAGGATCTTAAGAGATTAAAAGAAAATATATCAATTTACGAGATGCTTAAGTTTCCTCCCATCCAACAGAAAATGTTACGAAGCATAGCTGATAACAGTAAAAAGAAAGATCCTCTAGACAAAAACTTGGAAGAAAATAACATTAATAAAAGAAAGGATGTTGTAGACAAAAAGGTACCTAAAGACTATAATAAAAATAAGGATACCCCAGATAAAAGTGTAGGAAATCTAGATAAAATAGCCTCTGATACAATAGATAAAAATGAACAGACTTCTTCTCCCACACCATGAAAAAATGTACCACCATTTCTGTTAACATTTGAAATATTCAATAGAAATGTGCATAATTGTATGGTGGATTTCGGGGCTTCATCGAATATGATGCCTTTATTGATTTGTCAAAAGATCAATGCTGATGTTAAACCTTCATATTTGAAAATCATTCAGCTGGACATAACTAATCTCGCAGTGGTTGGTGAGCTTAAATATGTATTGATAAGATTATCATCTAACCCGAAAGTGCACCAGGTAATCAACATAGTAGTCGTTGATATTCTAAAGGTATATGGCATGTTCCTAAGCAAATATTGTATGAGAAACTGCATGGTTACTTTTCCATAGATTGGTCTCACTTATGGTTACCAGTAAATGGTCATCCAAATAAGCTTAGAATTAACATGGAACACTATATGAAATACATCGTTACGTATCCCTTTTGTCCCCATTGTGAATGCATAATAAAGTCAAGGTATGAACAATTTCTTTGGGAGTTTTGTGGATAAACTATCTACTATTGTAGACCCGAATCAACAATATGAAATATCAGTCCGCACTTAGGTATCAACCTCTAAACATGATGTAAATATTGTAAATAGTTGCGAGAATGATGAAATTTGATCTTTATACTTTGATGGGTCAAAATAATGTGAAGGAGACAATGTTGGTTGTTTATTAATAGACCCTAAAGGTAATAAGACATTCATTTCTTGTAGATTAGAATTCGATTGTACAAATAATACCGTAGAATATGAAGCTCTCCTGTAGGGACTCAAGAAATCCATTGACCTTGATGTCCAATGATTAGTGGCATTCGATGATTCTGAAATTGTATTCAAACAGGTGAAAAATGTTATTCATTGTCTATCTCTTCACCTAAAAAAATACCAGACCAAAGTATGGAACTTGATTAATAAATTTCTCTCTTTTAACATAAGTTCTATTCCTAGATCTAGTAATTATGAAGAAGATTTATTAGCAAATGTAGCATCAAAATTGGCCCTAGAAGACTTCTCTCTAATTTATTTTGCTATGTTGAATTAATGTTCGAGGGCCATCAATTCTACAGTATCACCGAATTGGAGGTGTTAAAGGCATTGATCCTTGGATCACATAAATTTTATGCATATGGAAGATACTTTTCAGATCATAAATTTTATGCATATGGAAGATACTTTTCAAGATGTTGTAATTGATGAAAACACTCATGACGAAAATCTCCACGATTTTTTGGTAATATATGATCCTTGTTCGACTGAAAGCTCATCTGACATGGTAAGATCTATCCCAAAATATGTCATTAGATTAGAATTTTTTTATAATTTACACGACAAATTTAGGGGAGTGGTTAGCTGTAAAATGAATAGTTCCTCGCTACAGTAAGAAACTGTAAATTTAGGAACGCTAGATAACCCTCAAAACATTAATTTGGGCAAAGGGTGTACTCAACAAGAAAGATATGCATTTATTAAATTGTTTAAATAATTTAAAGATGTATTCGCTTGGACATACGATGATCTAAAAACATTTGATCAAAACATAATACAACATGTAATCCCCATGAAGCCTCAATCCCAAACTTTTCAACAAAAACTAAGGAAGATTCACCCTAAGTTAGAACCCACAGTAACAACTAACAGCTAAGATCATCTATTAACAACTAAGATCATTTGTTAACGGCTAAGATCATCTTTCCTTTTCGACACACCCAATGGGTGTCCAACTTAGTCCTGGTAAGAAACAAAAATGGACAAATACGACTCTGTGTCGATTTTCACAACTTAAACCCAGCCTCTGATAGAGACAATTATCCCATTACACCCATGTAACAGATCCTACAACAAGTATCTAGATTTGAAAGACTTTCGTTATTAGATGTTTTTTCGGGATACCACCAGGTCCAAATGTCTCCATCAAATCAACTTAAAACTACATTCTGGGCCGGCCCCTTGGGGCACTTATTCTTATCATAAAATGCATTTCAGACTAGTTAATGTTGGGGCCACTTTCTAAAGGACCATGTATATCGATTTTTGGGGAATTATAAATAATTCAATGGTTTTTTACATAGATGATGTTACCATCTTTTTGAATAACAAAAAATATCACTTATCTCGCCTAAGAAGTGTGTTAGAACATTGTCGTAAGTATGGTGTTTCATTAAGCCCCAAGAAATCAATTTTTGTTGTTTATAAGGGAAATTTACTTGGCTTCATGGTATCAAAATATGGATTGATTATAGATCCAAAAAGAACTCAATCCATAGCCAATTTTTCCCCTCCATTGTCCAAAAAGGCCATGCAATATTTTATTGGTAAATTAAATTTTGTCAGACATTTTGTTCCTAGTTTTTCCGAGATGGTTAGACCCCTGCAAAACATGATAAAAAAGGAAACTCTCTTTAGGTGGGGATCACAAGAAAACCTGGATTTTAATTCCATCAGAAAAACTATATCAGAAGCTCCATCCTTGATGAGTCTTGATTTTTCCAAAAACTTTACTCTCTATACATTCGTGTCAGATAAATCATATGTTGTTGTACTCACCCAGAAAAACAATGATAATAATGAAATCCCCATTTCATTTATGAGTTATGCCTTTAAAGGAGAAGAACTAAATTATCCCACAGTCGATCAACAAGCCTTTGTTGTTTTTAAAGCAGTGAAACACTTTATACCTTATCTCTTGAAATCTAGAACTAAATTCATTGTCCCTTACCCCACAATGAGAAATTTATTAGTTCAAAAAGAGCTTGGGGAAAAGAGGGCTCACTCGATGACCTCTCTTCAAGAATATGATCTTGAAATTAAACCAACAAAAATTGTTAGGGGTCAAGGTCTTTGCAACTTAGTGGTTGATTCAATTAATCTTCCTGACAATGAACTAGTAGTACCATATGAGATGTTGCCTCATGAAACACAAATCTGTTGTGCACAAACCATGTCGAATTCATATATTAAGTTTTATTTGAACATGGAACTACCCCTCAAAATCTCAATGACAAAAATAGAAGAGAACTAAGATTCAGATCTGCACCTTTTCATTTAATTATTGATGTGCTTTTCAAAAACAAATTTGATGGTGTATTTCTACGTTTCCTAGAAAAGGAAGAATCTGAAAAGGTATTGACTGAATTACATTCAGGTGATTCCAGAGGTCACCTTGGTGGTAAAAAAACCGCTCATGAAATATTTAGAGCTAGGTGATATTAGCCCACGTTGTTTAAATATGCTCATGCCCTAGCTCGCAAATGCACAATATGTCAAAAGATTGCAAGACGAGTCAAGAAAGTTTATTTCCCTTTGCACCCCGTTACAATTGATACGCCATTCCAGCAATGGAGTCTGGATATCATAGGGCCAATTAACCCAAATTATTCAAAACAACACAAGTACATTCTCACCACAACATATTACTTTACCAGGTGGTCTGAAGCCATGCATTTAAGAGTAGTCAAAACTAATCAGGTGATTTCATTCTTGAACTCTCATATGATCACATGTTTTGGGATACCAAAATGTCTAGTTTTAGACAACGCTTCTTATTTTTACTCATTGGACATGAATGTTTATTCTTTAGAAAAAGGAATCAAGTTAAAATATTTTGCCAGCTATTACCCTCAAGTTAATTTCCAGGCTGAATCAATGAACAAATATTTAATTAGAATTCTGAAAAGAACAATGTCGAATAATCATAAAAATTGGCACGTTTCCCTGTATAATGCACTATGGGATGACAAGGTCACCCCAAAAGCATCCATCGGTAACTCCCCTTTCTTCATTGTTTATGGAAGAGGAGCTATCCTCCCTTCCAATGTCTTGTTACTGCCACTTCAGTTATCTCAGAAGGTTCAGGAGGAAGAATGTCCTACCTTGGAAAGTCGATAAAACGCTTTACTTAAACTTGAAGAAACCAGAATGCAAGCTAAAGAAAAATTAGATTAGCATCAATAGATTGTTAAACACTGGTTTGACGCAATTTCATCCTCTGATAGAAACTTCAACGTAGGATAAAGCACATGAGGATAAAGGGGAACACACCAAGTTTCAAAATCTATGGTTGGGACCATTTGTTATCGCAGAAAAATTGGGTACTAGCTCCTTTCGTCTGCAAAACTTAGAAGGGAAACTAAACACTTTTCCAGTGAATGGGAAGGACCTCACAAAGTATTTTGATTGATCAAATAAGATCAGCCGCTCTATAAATATTTCATGTATTGTACAATGTTTTTTTCTTTTGATTGTTGTGTTTAAAATTTTATGTTTTTCTGTCTGATTCAATTATTTTGATCCAAGAACAATTGTCAAAGGGAACATTCATTGGGAGAATTATAAATCGAAATAAATTTGAAACAGTTCAAATAGTTTTAGATACTAAGGTTCAACTCAGATAATTGATTTATAAGTCGGTTGAGTACTACGAAATCATAAACGGTCTTTGTCAGAGTATTACCCCTTAAACATGTCAAGATATTTGGGAATTACGATTATCTTTAGACTTTTTACACCATCCTTGTTCTTAAAAGATCACTTTTAAGCGCTTCCCCACTCTCTATATGATTTCTTAACTGAAATTTAAAATCTCTAAACCATGATAAAAATTCTATTTCTGAAAGAAAATAAATAGTGATCAATAATATACATGTCCTATAATCAATCTCCAGTATCACCTCCCTCTCTTTGTCTTTTACAAAATATCTAAATTATATCATTATAAATGACATAAGAGGGTTGAAAACACTTAAGTGTGGGAAATTTGTGTAAACCCATCGGGGTACTGAGCAGGCCTGCTGGCAGTGGGTAAATGCACTCATGATACCAAGGAAACTTCATCGGGGTACTGAACAGGCATGCTGGCAGCGAAGCAATGTCAGGTTTAAGAGATAAAATGTATGTTCTTATAAGTCAACTTTCTACGGGAGTATATATCATGAATAAACAACTATTGGATGGGATTAAAGTACTTGAGTGGGTTAAATGACATTCCTGTCAAGGCTATAAATGTCTGTTGGTAGCAGTGGATCTATCAACGACATTGAAGTCATTTTTATAAACATCATTACCCTTCGATCAAAACACACCTTTAGGTTATAATCCTCTGTAAAATAATTCTTTTTTTCTTATTTTCTAATTATGATAGTGGTTGTTGACGATTGAAAACGTCAACGTATTTTCGCCTGCAAAGTGTTGCTAAAGCCTATATTATATAAGACTAAATAATACTAGTAGGTGGGACCCCCTTGAGCTATTGAAGATCAGATCTACTCATTTTTTATGTTGTGATGATGTGCGACACGGTTTACTTGGTTGATAGGATATTGTTGTTATTGGTATGAGTTGAGCTTTGGAAATGTTGATCCTTTATGTTGCTACAACCTATATATCATTTCTATCTGTTCTCATTGCACTTGCATAACAAACATGTTAGTAAAATTTCCATGAAGGAGATTTTTGACAGAGGCAAATCCTAGAACTGATGCAAGGGAAGGGAGCCTAGTTCTGCAAAATCACACGTGAATGATTTGAAAGAAATGAAAAACGACTGCAAGGGAAGATTCTAAATATAGCCTAACTATACTACATGCATACAAATACTTGTTGATTGCTTTTAAGGAATTGGCTAGTCTCCATGCTTATATTGATGATTTAATCATATGCATCAAGGGGCTAATAATTACACCAGAATTTCAGGTGTTGGGTCATTTCCAGATTACTTTTGTCTTGAGCACTAACTCAGAAATTTTAAAAGAATTACAGAGACAATGGTTTTCCTACAACACTAACAATCCTCACTTGGAGTATTGCGAAGGACCAACGTGAAAAGGTTATACTGCTGATCAAATTTCTGTATATTAGTAGCCTAGTTCTATTTTCAAGTTTTGAGCTTCCTTTGTCTGATCCAAAGTACTTTGATTATGTTTTTTTTTTAGTTGAGTTTTATTTTCTTCCTGCGTTTTATGTCTTTTTGTTTTAATGCTGCTATTTCAATTCCTGCATTATTACTTCTGTTGTGATTTTATCTTTATTAGTGTTTGGTCAAGATAGAATGTTGGATCAATTATGCCACAGTAACACTCCTGCAAAGCATAGTTAGTCAATAAAAATCAATCTTACACAATTGTTATGATTTCTCTTCGGAAAGGCCCTTGAAATTGTTACATTTTTCCACTGTTGTCTTACAAGGAATTGGTTATTTCCCGCTTCTTCTTTCCATTTCTTCATCCATTGAGATCTTAAGAGAGAGTCTATAAATATTCCTCTTTAAAAGTTAAATGATTATGCATAAAGTACTAAAACCCCTCATACTTAACACTTTCCATGAATTATTCCCCATTTCCCGGTCATCTTTCCATTAAATCTGCTCATTGCCCCCTGTAACACAATAATTCGAGTGATGTCTTCTTGAGATTATTGTTCTTGGTCTGTGGAACCATGAGTTCTAAGTTCTAAATTTGTTACATTTTTTTTTTCTTGTGGAGTTGCCAGTTTTTTGACAATTGAAAACGTCAACATATTTTCGCCCGCAAAGTGTTTCTAAAGCCTATATTATATAAGACTAAATAATACTAGTAGGTGGGACCCCATTGAGCTATTGAATATCATATCTACTCATTTTTTATGTTGTGATGATGTGCGGCACAGTTTACTTGGTTGACGGGATATTGTTGTTATTGGTATGAGTTGAGCTTTGGAAATGTTGATCCTTTATGTTGCTACAACCTATATATCATTGCTATCTATTCTCATTGCACTTGCATAAAAAACATGTTAGTAAAATTTTCATGAAGGACAATTTTGACAGAGGCAAATCCTAGAATTGATGCAAGGGAAGGGAACCTAGTTCTGCAAAATCACACATGAATGATTTGAAAGAAATGAAAAAAAAACTGCAAGGGAAGATTCTAAAGCTAGCCTAACTATACTACATGCATAAAAATACTTGTTGATTGTTTTTAAACCCTAGCTAACAAGGAATGGCTATGAAATTGTGTTGAATCACATGATTTATATGTATATGGTTGAAACGTTGGTGGCACAATTGGCAAGTGGTATTGTAAATGGTCATGCAATGGGCAATGGAATTATGTAGCCGATATACATATGGTACATTTGATAGTTTGAATGTCGATGACACATTTGACAAGTTAATGGTGCTATTGGTTATGCAATGGATGAATTATATGGGATTCAAATTGTTATGGTGTAAGTCATGATTTGGGCTTTTAATATGGTGATAGTCTTGATACATGTTGATTAATAGTGTTAATGGAGAATTGTTGACATGTACTGTTTGAGTTAATGAGGTATGGGTGGAGGCAACGTACATTTACTGCACATCACCTTTACCCTTCCCATTGGCCGTCACCCTAGTTGGACTATTGTGTCATCTTGTTGTTGTGTTCACGCTCTGGAATTTTACCAGGGTGAAACTGCTCGACCACCTCTCATCTTAAGGATTTCGATTAACATGTATGTCCTTTTTTTTGGCCATTATTGACTTCACTCTGGTTATAAAATGATTATTGGCTTAGATGTATGGGTTTGTGTTTTTCCTAAATATTGCAACTGTGTGAAATTTTGGTTCTTAAATGGAAAATGGATGGTTCTTCCTGCAATATTTTGAGTTTGTAGAAGTTATCAGTCTTCCTGGTGATAGCTCTCTATTACTACTAGCTTAGTTGGATTTATTTTTGTTGTTGGGTTTCTTGGCCAACTGTCCCCACGCATGCACATCACATGTCCAATCTTTGGTTTTTTATGGGTTTAACAGCTAAAATCATTCTTCATCACTTCGTTTTGTTCATTTGAGAAATGGTCAATTTCCTCACCAAAAGGCACGAAATGGATCTCTTGTTCTTACTCAGCCTCGTCATCACCTCAGTGTTGGGGTAGTTTTAAGAACCACAAAGGTTACACCCTATGTGCGTTAAGCTTCGCTATCGATCGGGTTGGAGCCTCACTCCTCTGTGGTATCCCTCCTATCTCGGACTTGACATATATCCACAAATAATGCATGGTCCCCTCTGTGCATGCACTGCTAGTATCGGGGTTTGTCACCATTAAAAGAAGTTGGCTCTAGCTTTCCTGTGTTAGTCACAGTGCAAATCGTTAACTCTACAAGTCCGAGGGTGACATGGATCACCGACCTAGCCTGTAGGGTTTACCACTTGTGTGTTGGATGGTTTTATATCGCCGATCATTTTGAGTACAGACCCGTCCACTTGGTTATGTGAAAGTCATGTTGGTATGGCATTTAGTTACTGCATCTGTGATTACAACGATAAACCTTACATTGCCAATGGCACTTCTAAAGTTCATAGTCACCCGCTTGATGTCAAATAACTCAGTAGTGTTGATGGAAGGGCATTTTCCCTGATTCGATTGAATGCGTGGGTATGCATAGCCACCACAACTTGTTCGGTTGATTGATTTCCTACCACAGTGGCAGATTGTTGGTTGTTATACAGTCACTAGTATTTGCGCTTATGATGTTTTTGATGATGGATGACATTGGTTACAATTTCTTGGTGTTGTTCACACGTCACTTTCTTTGAGTGGTGTTTTGCAAAGTAAAATAATGGGCATGATAGATATGGTTTTCTTTGGGGCTGAATGACTACTGAATTGGATAACTATAGAAAGTATGTTCCCTACATATTTGTGATTGTTGGTTGTATGGACCTGAGTGTGCATGACATAATAGATCAAGGGTTAATAAATCCAAGCAATATTATAACTTAGCATGATATAATGAGTTATCATTGTGGCTGTGTGTTTGTTGTGTCAAGTGGAATTGTTGCACCCAGGAGTTTTGTTAGCTGCGCACTGTTTGTAGTATGGATAACTGGTTTTTATACTCAGGGATACCCACAGAGTTTTAAGCATGTTAATTATTGCAATTTACCACTGTTTAAAGCAGGCGTGTTATTGATAACAACCATGTTGGATAGGTGGCCCAATTTTAATTCATATTGAATTGTTTTTTTTTTTATGGTAGAATTACATTACCTGGGAAAATTACTCTTGCATAGATGGTGTATAAATGGTGGTTGTTAGTTGTATGATTAATTATCATCTTAGGCGTGAAAAAATGGTCTTAATTATTGTGGCTACTGCATATAAATGTGAACGGATATCATCACATTTTTTATGGGCTCTATTGTAGTAATAATGACTTCATTATTATTTTGAAAACATGACTTTGAGTAGAGTTGTGGATTGAAGAAATACATGGCAATAGTTATGTGATTGGAAATGGGTACTGTTGTTAATTTTTATGGAATGAAGATTGTGTAGATGAAGGGAACAAAACCTCTTACAAATTGTATGGAAAACTTACTGTTTTTTAATGGCACTGTGTTGGATTTTTTATTAATGAACAGTAAACTAGTTAAATGTACATGAATTGTTATTTGGTCAAATGATTGTTGGTGGATGCATATTTTCTTACTGCATAATGTTTTATGGATCGCTTCATTAATTTCATGAACATTAAATGTTATCTTCCCTTTCCATTATCTCACTTTCCTCTAATTACAAACCCTTCACATATCCCATATT
The DNA here is from genome assembly GCA_010110895.2 of Picea sitchensis. Lineage (NCBI taxonomy): Eukaryota > Viridiplantae > Streptophyta > Pinopsida > Pinales > Pinaceae > Picea > Picea sitchensis. The sequence goes on along the minus strand of SNQJ01S0092707.1, from coordinate 45,925 downwards.
CATTTTTTTCACTCCCTGTTCTGATATTGATTACAACCAAGAGAATTTATGTGTTAGGTGGATGAAGTGGCAATGCCTTGAGTGGATTGCAGTGAGGTTTTATTGGGTTTATTTACAATTGATTGTTGTTGTCATTGAGCAGTGACCATTTCTTCTCCCCTTTAATTATATCATATTTTCACTCAATACAAACCCCTCACATATCCCAGAACAATGTTTCATTCCCGTGCCTATTGATTAACATTAAAACAATTTGTGTGGATTGGATTGCATGAGCCTGATACATTTTGAGCCAAATCTATTTCGTATTTTTAAGAGTTGTCATGCATGGTTATTTAAAAGACTATTTTCTAATCGATTACACATGCATGATGAGTTTTTTCAGTCGAGGAATCCATGGCCGAGGAAATAGAGGCAGAGGTAACTGGAACCGAGGCCCAAGAAGGCCCTAGTTCTCTATACATTTTGATGTTGATTCAGAAGAGATTGGTCAAATGTTTCATGCAGGATTATTTGACTCGATTGGGCAGGGAATATTCCAACCTAGGCCTGAAAGGCCTCCTTTCCAAGCCCCACAAGCCCCCATTATCCCTGTACCTCCTCATGTCTCCTTACAACCTAAGGTCCCTGAAAATGATGGATGGTAGGAGATTGTCCACTGGGCAGTCTCCCAACATCGTGGCTGGCCCAACTTGACCTCGCCTACTCCTCCACCTTTGAACCCCATTGTCCAATATTCCCCCTAACCACTCACCTGTGAAATCCTCCCATGCTATCAAGAGATTGAATACTGAATCCCACCATGCATTTGATAAAGGAAAATCCATTGTTTCCCCTTCTTCACCCTCTATTGATTCTGACAAATCTGTGTCTTCATGGATGCATTTGAGGGACGATTGTTCCCATGTGATCAGTGAGATAAATCCTAAAGGCTCTGTCTAGCCTAAGGAAAATTCAAGAAAATCAAGAGGTGACAACAACAACCAAGGAAGGGTTGAATCACAGACTGGGAAATATGGCTTTTGAATTTTATGTTATCTATTGTTTTATGATAGTTGACTTCATGGACTTTGGACAACATTTTTTATTTTGGATATATGAGTATTATTTTGAAATATTTTCAAATTTCATGCGCTGAAATTGCCAAAAGTAAATATATTGAGGGGAGGCACAAGGAGGTGTGTTTTCTTAACAAATGGTTATGTTATAATTGTTATGATTGTTATGAACTAGAGGGAGTCACAAGGGGTCCCACCTACTAGGTATTATTTATTTATGACCCTATTATGATTATTTCTTTTGCCCCCTAACTAAAGTTAGTTGAGTCTTTAGTTAGCTTAACTAATGAGTTGGTTCAACTACTTCAACCAATTCTAATTTGTTAAAAGAAAAAGAGAAGGGAGGAACAAGAGGAGGATAAAAGAAGAAGCATGCTAAGGTTTTCTCATTGAGTTTATGTTGAGATAGTTCAGTTTTCATTCATTCATATATTCATCACAGCCTAATTCTCTTTTGTGATAGCAGGGTATTATTGTAGACAACAATATTCAGGGTTGAATCAAATCATTCAGACACTTGTTTTTCAGAGGTGTTGATCTATCTTTGATAGTTTGTGTAGACTTGTATGTTGTGAATTGATTTTCATGACTGATAAAGGCTATTGTGTAGAGTTGAGTGGGCAGCAATCTGTGGCAAGCTGATCCATCTTTTAGAGTTCATTTTTGATTTTCTGTCAGAGGTCCTTTTGTATGTTCCATCGGGGATGTCTAAGTTTGACTTTGGTCCAAGATTTTTGTATGAGATTTTGTAAATAAAATGACTCTTTGGTGAATTGGAATGAAATAAAGGATTTATTTATGTCTCAGTTGTCTCGATTATCATCTTGGTGTATTTACTTATGTTCTTAAATTGATTTCAACAACTGTTATGTTAACAAAATTACATAAAAAGTGAATTTCCAGCAAGTTTTTTGTTGATAAAAGACTAGCCTAAGCATTCATAATTAATACTTGTGAGTTAGGATATTATTTTGTTGGCTATAAACATAGGGTGATATTCTCGTCTACTTTTATTTAGCCAAGTAAAGTCTGAAAATGATTGAGTAAGATCAATTCATATCTTTTCCTCAACAGTGGTAATCTTCTATAAATCTGAGCTAATCTCAATATTGTGTGATCTTAAAGTGGATTTGTTTCAAAGCAACTTAAAATTCTATCCAAGTCTTATTCTTCTTCCTTGAGATGAAAGTTTGACAATTTAGAGATAAATGTTTTGCCCAGTGAGTCGCCATTGTTGGCAGCTCAACTACCATCTCATTTTGTGTCTCATTGACTTTGAAATACAAAATTGTTTGTTATGCTCACTGCCTAGTATGTCTATACATGTCAGCTTGATTATGTTTTTTGTGTACAAAGGTATGAGTATTAGTGTTAATCAGTCTTGTTTGGATTTATACTATTTTTGTTATTATGAAGGTGTCATTTATTTATCGTGTTCTCTCTCTTCAATTTCATGATTGTAAAGCATGAAATTGAAGTCGCTTTGTCTTACAGATCGTTGATTGAACTCTTGCGGTAATCTCCCTTTGCATGAGTTAAAGATGATTGTTTGTTTTCTTTGATTGAAGGTCTAACTAAAAAGGTTCTTGAACTATGTTTTATTGGAATCCATATGAATTATGTTAAAAAACTAAATATGACTCATGACCTAAAGTAAAACTGAACCCAATATGAAATATCTGAGATCGTTTTAATTAAATAAATCCTAAAACTATAACCTAGTTAAAACTCTTGGCAAAGCTTGGTTCTATTAAAACCTCCCCTCTCTAAATGGCCTAAATGCATCTCCTAACACTTACCACTGTCATATCAAAATATGACATTAGGTAATGTTCACTTAATGAACTAACCGATCAACTGTCCTATGAATTATTACCCTCCAAGTGTATTGTTGTTATCAACTTCAGGTTAGTTATTCGTGGCAAGTAGCGAGGTTTCCATGAGTTTAGTGGATTTGAACCTTTTGTCATTTGGTTTTTAGGAGATAATAAAAAATCAGAGTGGGAAATAATGGTAGCACCTCCTTAATTCCTTAAACGTTGATTTATCATCATGTATGCGAGATCATTCTCTTCAACTGTTTATGGGTTTGGTTTGTTGCAAGCACAGGGTTCTCTTTTTTATGGACATTGTTTTTGTGTCTTCTGGTTCACGTCCTACGGGTTCATGGATCCTGTATTTAGGATAGAGATGAATGGATCAAAAGACTTGTTGTCTCATGAAAACACGGTGGATAGCCTGGTTTAGTTCGGTTGGGTGAAGTTTATCCAATCCTTCAATGGTTTTAACCTAGAAGTTGCCAGGACATTTTCCAAGACGTTCAATGGAACTAGGGCCAAAATAGGGGATATTTAGTTACAGTTTATCGAAGAATTAATAGCTAAGTTGACTGGTTTTTCTCAGGAGGGTGACTGATTGTTTAAAAACACAAAAGTAACCAACATTCTATGTCATTATCTGTTGGTGTTTAGGAAATCACACTACCATGTAAAAGGTATGTTGATAAAATTGTTTAAAACATGTTTGCATGGTTTACTATTGATCATAAAGAAATTTATCACCTATGAAGGATGCTATGGATCAGTGTTCTTTATCCACATACGTCTGTTAATGGTGTTTCAAGGATTTAGTTTGAACTTACCCTTTTTCGTGATTAAAATCATGCAAAAGATGTCATAGTTTTATCAAAGGCCAAATCCCAAACCCGAATCTATCTTATTTCACCACAGTTTAATTCACATTTTGGTTGATTTCCATTTGGTTAGCACAGGGGACACTTGGCAAAGTTTTCTAGTAAGGAATGGATTCCTACCCTTGCAAATTGATCCTGCCACCCACTTAACACAAGGTACTGCGGAACCTATTTCTCAAAAAAAATTGTCTCATTCGCTTTATGATTTTTGAAAATAAGTTCAAATCCAAAACAAATCTGTCATCTCGCCCAGTGATCAAACCGAGGTTTGTTCTATGACCAGGATGGAATCCAAAAAACATGAATTTATGCTGAAGAAACCTTTATAATAGGTCCTTAGCCGTTTGAGAAATGAGTCGTTAAATGTTGTTGGTCATTCACAACGTCCAATACTAGTGGTCAATGGAAAATTTAAAGGGAAGGGGAAAAAAATTAGGCAGGAGGTATGTGATATTGATTTTAAAAACAAAAGAAGTGGTCAAATCTTGTCAAGAATGACAAGGAACAAACAAAAACAAAGGGGTAATCTTGTTCAAACAATTATAATAAAATATTTAAACTTTGTCGAGAGTGTAATCCTGGACTCAACAAGGGATATCCATCCACAATATGATTTAATTTCAAACATATCTTCATTCCTTCAGAACTGTGAGGGATTCGTAGGAATCCATAGCAATTTAAAGGCTATGATGGCATAGGTTAAGATCCCAGACTCAGACTACAAGCAACCTCTCCCAGATATGGAACCTATATATTGTGATGAATGTTTAACATGGATTCAAATACACTACAAAGACATCCCATACTTGAAAATGCATCTTATCTAGTTGTTGATGAAAAATAAAGATCTTGAAAGAGAAAATCATGATTTGAGATCTGAATTGCAACGAACTCTTCCCCGGGCAAACAAAAGATTCAAAAAATCTGGGGATATCATCATTAAGAATTCAACTAATATCAATGTTGGTATGAGTTCATAGATGCACAATTCTTCTTTTTCAAATGTTTAATTTGGTAAATAAATTTGTGGTTTGTTTTTATTTTTGATTGGTTTGTTATAGTATGATTTGTTACATTGTTTTTAGACTAGCTACAGAATCAAATATTTTGTAGCTTGTCTTAAATTAGTTTATGAGATTTTTAATTAGATTTTTTATTTTATTTTTAGGTCTCAAGAAAGAAAATGAAACATATTCTATACATTACTAGCTCATTGGAGGATCATGAAATATTTCGCATTTGAAAATAGTTTTTGTTTCAAACAATGAAGAAAGTATTGTTTGAAAATTGTTATAACAAACTCTTGCTAAGTTGTTATAAACATTATTGTTATAAACTCAAGTTAGAATTTGGTTTTAAGAGAATCTATTTTGGAATATCTATGTCTATCCCATGGGTATGAGAAGTGGATCAATTTAGTGTTTAAATACTCTATTAAGATTTGACATGAAGGGATTGGAATTTTGGAGAATGGACTACTGTTGATTTTAAAGAAGGATATGAATGGACATTTTACTAAATGGATTTCGTCCTAACAGTGAAGTGTTTTAGTATGAGTCAGTCATATTTCTTTTCATATTCTTCTAAAGCTCAAGACATGTGTTGATCTAATTAGCTTTGATCTGTTTGTCATTATATGCCTTGATGTCTTTCCTTTTTGCTCATATAATAGTCTCTTATTCCAATTTATTACGATCTGCATGACATATCATTTATAAGACAAATATCTTAATGTTTTGAGTTAATTCATATGTTTTGAATTTGTTATAACCAATTACAGTGATTCAATTTTTTTCCCTCTCTGTACATTGAATCATAATATGTCATATGGGATCATATCACATATTGTCTTTATGTCACCTCTAAATAACTTATGAATCTTTTAGTTACCTGAATTTCTTTGGGTAAGATCACAAATCATGCTACTTTGTAATTTGCTTTCCATAGATTTCTCTTTGGAAAACAGGTTGTTGGAGCATATCTCACACAAGAAGACATAATTACAATTTGATTTTGGTTGTTGATCAATAACTGGTTAGTTTGTCTTTTATTAGTTTAGTTTGTTTATTTTTATCGAATGAATGAGAATTAACATTTAAACTTACATCGCTTTGTCCATTTAAGTTATATCATTAGAATTTGCATTCATTCCTTTTTTGTGTGAATTTTCTTTAATTAAATTAGTAATTAGTCTTGTATGTTTATTTGGTACTTAAATTTTGTTTAAGAAATTAGTTTCAAAAGGCTTTACACAAACCTTATATATATATATATATATATATATATATTGTAGATTGATGTACATAAATGTTTGCAAAATGTTTATATCTAATGTTAATATAATGTACATAGTAGATAATTAAGTTAGTTATTTCATTTTTAGTTTAGATTAGATCCCTATATCGGCCAATGGAGCTGCAAAACCCATTAGGGTGAGTCATCCCAAATGAATTAGGTTACATAGAAAACTTCGGACCAAGCTTACCCTCACAGTTGACTGGTGTTCACATATGCTCGTCAACATGTTGTAGCCTCCTTCTAGTTGGTGCTAGAAAACTAAGGGAGTTGTAGCTTCCTTAAGGTTGGAGCCTGAGAAACGAGGGGGTTGTAGCATCCTTCCAGTTGTAGCTGGAAAACAAGGAAGTTGGTGCTTCCTATGAATGTACTTCTTTTGACATATAAAAAAATCATTCCATGATTTTCTCCCACATTGGCTTTCCACGTAAAATACTAGTGTATTGTGTACTTGTGTGGTTTCTTATTGTTCACTATTCATTTATACTGCTCATGATGTTTTGGATGATATTGATGAACTGCTCATAAAGTTAAAAAATACATATTGTGGTTAAAAAGTAATAAAAGTGGTAATATTGATTATGTTGGTTGTGGAGCCTGATTATCTTCTTAATTCAGAGGTATTTGTTTTCATCCATGTTTATACCCCATGAATACTTTACACCTCGGAAGAATGTACACTCCTCCATGTGGGGGAGTGCAGGGGGGCTTGCCCCTCTTGTGGGGTTCGGGGGAAAGCAGGCCCCCGACGGGGGTTTGGGGGACAACGTTCCCTGATGGGGGTGTTGGTTCTAAATTGTTCACCTGAATACTAAAGGACAACGATATGCCACCTCAAGTGTTGGAATGGTTGTTTTTTTGGTTATTTGATTTTGTTGCTCAGTTGGACGGTTGGTTTACCAAGGCAGTAACATGACTGGGTTGGAAAAATGATATGGATCAGGGTCCTCCTTGGCTAGTTGAACACCAATGAAAGAAAAGTGAGATAATAGAGGTAAAATCAAATGGAAACAACAAACCACTCAATGAATAATCTGTTGTAATAAGTTTAAGTCTCAAAATATCATTTCAAGGAATAAAACATGTATCTAAACATAATTAATCACACGGGTTGCATTAAAAACAAATATTCACCAAAGCATTAGTTGTTTACAGGTTGCATATTAGTAAAGATAAGTTATACAATAGCTGAAGGAAATGAAATGTGCTTCACACAAATAAAAAACTGCATTCAAGATAAGATAAAATCACATGAATATTTGGACAAAATGCACTGTCATCAAGAGTATATTCACCAGGTAGAGAGATTTAATCCATGCATAGAAGAGGTTCAACCAATTTGATGTATTGATATTCTTTTCCCAAAAACCAAACCCTCAAAACATACAAAAATTACATATTTATCAAAATTGTAGAGGATCTCATCCATTTGAAACTGAGGCTTAACTCTACAACACCAGTTGTACAACAACTTATTAACTTAACTAAAACACTTCTGGAGTATATTAATGTATACTTCGAGCTTGAACTAATAAAAAATGAGTGGTTCTTATCACATATAAAATACCATTCATTATTCCTTAATCTAAAAAATTCATGCAATTAAACAACTAAAAACTGTTACTAGCAATAAAACTAGACTAGTGCATGCATTGGAGAAAACTGAACTCTGAAAAAAATAACTGGGAGTGACTGAATTGAACTCTATATTGAGTGCTAGTGTACACGTGCACTACTAAAGGAAACTGAGATTTAACTGGGTGTGTTGGTAGCTTCTTCAAATTATCTCCTTTAGGAAGAAACATGTCTTTTGGTGCTTCTTCTGGAGCGATTTTTCTTTTGTAGCCTGGAGTAGAGTTTATCCAATTCCTGATTATGGTGTTGCAAGGTATGGACTTGCAACTTCAGTTTATGCACCTGTTGGCTATCATCAACCTTCTCTGTTTTGACCTCGATCTGTTTCTTCTTCATTTCTTGCTCTATGTTAAACTTGTTATGCTCAGCTAGTGCTATACTCCTAGTTCTCATATTGTAACTCTGTAGAACTTTAGGCTCTTTCCCTTTAGCTCATTTTGTGGACCTATGGACTCTCACAGTGTTAGCCTCAACTTCTGGTTTAATGTCTTGCAAACTGTGACATGGATCCCCTGCATGTGGCGAGGTGCCAATAGAGTCTTTATCAGGATCCAAACCATAATCTTGTATTCCCTGCTGACTGGAGTCTAAAGGATGTTCCTTTTTTGCTKTCAGAAATGGTGTTTATGTAGCCTCCTTCTCACTAGACTTTGTTTTTTCTCTCTTCACTATCATACCCTTTAACACATTTACTGCCATTTCCTCCATACTGACGAATTTGGGACTGTCATCATCCTCGATCAGAATTGGTTGGGGGTCCTTTAGTGATGGTTTGAATAGAGATTTGGATTTCATCCTTAACTAATTCGTAATTCTAGTCTTTCTATTAGGTTTTCTTGGAAATTCAGTTTTTTTCTCGCCCTTCCTTTTCCTGTCATGTCTAGCTAGAGGAGATGTTTTAGGTGGGGATTCTACAGGAAATAAAAAATTATCTTCAATCACTTCCTTGCTATGCTAACCAGGTATGATTTTCCCCTTCATTCGAGTCACATGATTATTGGGATGCTGCTCGATGGGGGTTTTCTGGTCTTCCTATGAGTTGTTGGATGACAAAGATCTTTGTGGTGTCTCTAGTGTAGGTGGGTGCACGTTGGTAGATTTTCTACTCTTGTTTTCTTTCCCCTTTCTTGTAGACGACCTCAATTTCATGTGGGGGGAATCCTCCATGGGGGTTTCTAGCATTTTTGTTTTAGGGGGTGTATTTCTCATTTTAGGGGCCTTCCCTTTGCTCACTGTGGTTTGGACATGCTTCATAGAGCTCCTAGTATCTGAAGAAAACCTAGCCTCCTCAACTGCATCACCCTCTCTTTGTGGATCAAGGACCTGCTCCTATTCCTTTAATCTCCCAGACTTCAAGAAATAGTCTAGGGCATTTCCAGCTCCTCCAGAGCGAAAGTTACCAATAATTTAATCAAAACCTAATGGTACAAAATTCTGTGGGAGGATTCAGGGTGACCTTGAACCCTCTTTTCCATTTTGGTTAGACTCTTAATAAGGTAGTATGGTAAGTTAATCTCTTTGTCTCCACTTAAGTGCATAATAAAACGAAGGTGATATCAATGAATGATGTTGAATCAACCCTCAGTTGTTATATGTCTTTGTAATGTTGTTAAGGCCCCCTTCCATTCGTCCTTTATCCATTCCATGAGAATTCCTTAGCTCCAGTTGGGGTCTTGGTGCTCGGGGACCAGGAACTTGTTGTAGAGATTAGGAGGCAACTTTCCCTTCTTGAACCATCGTTCCCGACAGACAGGGAAGGCACAAGTTGCTCTGATAAAATGTTTTGTGACATGAATCCAGGTATCTCCCAGCATGGTATGGAAGCCATCAAATGTCTGCGTGAAGAGAAAATCCAAGCTTGTGTGGTGCCATTGAAATGCTCACAAGAAATCATACCACTCAACATTTACATAAATGTTTTTAACTTCGAGTATGGCTTCGAATAATTCCAGGACCTGTGTCTCGGTTCTGTTCAATTTCCATCTTTCTCTAGGAGGAACTATGCTGGGTAGAATAGATTTGATGGTGAAAATGAAATGAACGTGGATTCCCTCACATCGAAACCGATTCCCATGTGTAGTTAATCCTTCTTTCGGGCTGTAATGGTCATGATGGACTGGTGCAATTATCACACTCATAAATGATAATGTGCTATGATGAAACTGAGTAAAATATGGTGTGGAAGTGTTGGTCTATGATCATGCATGTATGCAGGCAGATTTCAAACGATTGAAAAATTCAAAATAACATATTAAATTATAATTGATTTAAACATTAGCACACCAATCCTCATTTGCAAGAATAACCTCATTCTTGTAATCAACTCTATTCTTCATATAAAACTTTGTTATACATTCCATGATCTGAACCTATGAAAAATTTGATGACAAACATTTCAAACCAAATCAATGACATGAAATCACCCCTCAGGAAAACCACAAGATGGTGCAAAAAACAAAATGATAAAGAGAGGTAATAATACAAATGAGTTATTCARCAATGAGGGACCAACATTAACCAAGAAAAAATGAATGACCTTTGATGGAGGTATAGGGAAATGAGAAAGGAGGGCTAGGGATGTAGACTTAGGTCTCAACAAGGGGTTCGGGGGTGAATCCCCTGAAGGAAAAATTTCCTTGTAAATGTATATTTTAATTTCATAGTAAATCTGGACCGTTCATTATAAGGTCGTAGATCTCACGATAGAAGTTATGTTAGGGTTTTTTTCCCTAGAAGGAAACCCTATTTTATGAGGGAAATGTATTGTGGCTATGTATCATTGTGAATATTGTATTTTGAGTGAGGAGAATGTGAGAGAAATAAGAGGAAGTTATAGTGGGTGTGATGTAGGTTGTATCCCTTCATTTGTTGGATAATAATAAAGGAAGGACTTGGAAATTTCTCTGGTGGACGTAGCCTGCACTGGGTGAACCACGTATATTTGTGTCTCTATTGTATTGTGTATATTTTGTGTTGTATTTCCACATTTGTTTTATTTTATTGCTCCGCGATCCTGTTTTACTAACAGATTCACCCCCCCTCTAATTATTCCAATCGATTCATGTGGGTTCCATTGAATTGACAAAAACATGTAGGTGGAATTTGAGGATTGTGGGTTGTGGGAAGTCAAGGGATATGAGGTGAGGAGGTCTCCTACATCCACATTCATAAAAAATGACCAAGTAAAGGAGGAGGTAAAGTAACTTTGTAAAAAGGTAAAATCGCTAAGTAAAAATAGGTAAGGTGAGTATAATTACTTATCCAAAATTCCAAAAATGGAGGGGAAGAATGGTGATAAAATTCCAAAAATGGAGTTGGGGGGGTAATGGTGATATCTCGAGCATATGAACTCTATTTGTATTCTATAAAATGTTGTATTAAGATAACACATAAGGGTATCCAATGAGAGGATCATCACAACAAATTTCCTTCTTTTTGGTATTTTTATATTATTAAAAACAGTAAGCATCGTCCTTGGCTTCACTGAAGAAGAACTTGCAACATCATGAGTTGATTCTAAAATTAAAAAAAATTGATGGGCCTTCATGATTAGTAGGTGAGGGTTATCTTGCACTTTTAAATTAAAAAAATTGGGTCTTCATTTCAGATAGAGACATAGTTTCAAGTATGGACATAAATCACCTAGTTGATGGGTGTCGTGAAAACACATCAACAACAATGTGCATGGGCCTCTTCAAGGAGACATCCTCCTTTGAGCATAGCTCCAATACAATAAAAAAAAACCATGAAAAAACAATACATATCCTCCTATCTCTATAAATAGTTTCTCTCTAGAAAAAAACACTAACATTTTGTGGTCCTATCACTAATGATTATCAACCACTAAATGTGTCTTATTTAATAAAGGTGACTAATTTGCATTGGGTAACTACATGTGAAACCTTATTTAAATAATATGGTCTCACACATTAATTACTAACTCCTAAGTACCCAAAAGTGGGGAGGTGAGGGTAGGGCCCTAACAAGAGGTTTACTAAACAATACAATGTTGAGACCATTATATGGGTGTGAACCAACAAACATATATAAGAGTTCATATGTTTATAAAACATTTTATTAATTTAATAAGTATTAAATTTCCAAAATAATGGCTAAATGTTGTGCATTTATATGTATAAGGGTACATGCAAATGATATATTTGTACATCCTTACATTGTTCCCCCATACTAAATTATAGTTTTTGTTCTTGTTTATGATCATGATCATCAGCATAAGATTATTTATATTGTCATGTACTACCAACTTGTTTATTGGTGACATTTAGATGTAAGTGAGATTGATTCCTTCATGTTTGTATATTTTTTACATTGAGTATACATGTGATCAAGTACTTGTATATTATGTTTGACACTTCTGTAAATGTGTTGAACCTGCATAGAATAGATCTAGCTAGAAAATACTATGAAAATTTGCAGAGAGAAATTGAGAAAGAAGAAGAAGGAGAGAAAGAATGGAAGAATTCTCATTAACTGTAATGAATAATGAATAATTTACAGATGATATACTCTGTATAACTCAATTAATGCGCACTGGAGGAGAAACAATGCACCATAGTGGTGGTATAGAGTGATATGGACACACACCAACAGTTACGGGAGTGAACTGCCACCTAGTCTAGGTTCTCAGGCAGTTATGAGAGTGAACTGCCACCTAGGTGAGTTAACTAGCGAACCATTCTTTAGTTAACTGACTGAACATAGTGTAGTGAGGAGTAGATCAAGGAATCAAGGTTAATATGTCAGTCTGGTGATGATCCCAAGGAAAGTGTGCATTAGCATGGTGATGATCCCAATGTTGCATGGTGACAAAACCAGTGCAACATCTAGACTAAACTCAACTTGTCAAACTAAAGTGTCAACTGAAGAGAATATTCTCGAGGTGGAATATTCTCCCCTAAAATATAGGATATTGGATAATGACTAATTATGACTAATAAACAAGGAAAAACCTTAGGAAAAATAAATCCTAGGTGTGTGTGAAGTAACTCCAACACCCCCTCTGAACATCACTATGGTGAAAATAAAGAATGGGTCCCGACAACAAGGCCATGTTAGGTACCCAAATACAAAATATACACTGAAATAAAGTGAGGAAAGAGGGAAAACCTTGTGGGAAAAAAAACCCCTCAAGGTACAATGTATGTAAAAGTAATAACTACAGTTGCTAGGCAACTGTGTCCTTCACTCCAAGACGACTTCACAAAGAATGAAACTTCTGCTTAGTGAAGATCTTGGTGAATATGTCTATCATCTGTTCTAATGAAGGACATAACTATAGGTCGATGATATCCTCATGTAATAAGTCCTAGATGTAGTGCATGTGGATCTCCATGTGCTTCGTCTGCTTCCTCTGAACTAGATCTCTGTAGAACTCCAGAGTGCTCTGGTTGCCACACTAGATGACTATCGACCGATGAAATTGAATGCCAAATGCATTGATAAAATGATGTAGCCACATAGCTTGAATGGTTATGTTAACTACCCCTCTGTACTCTACCTCAATTGAAGATAGAGAAATGATAGTTGACTTCTTGCTCGACTAACATATAGGCTCGAAACCAAGATTGAGTTAATAACCAGATGTGGACTTTTGATCAGTGTTATCACCAACCCAGTTAGAATCAGTAAAAGTGATGAGATCTAATGTAGAGTCTATTGTATAATGAATCTAAAAGGTGATGGTGCCCTGTATGTATCGAAGGATACACTTTGCATTCTTCCAATGTAGCTCATGCGACTCTTGCATGAACCTGGAAACTATGCGAACTGCATAGGAGAGGTCTAGTATGGAGTCTGTGAGATACAACAAGCTCCCCACTAGCTGTCTATACAATGTGCTATCAACCAATGGAGTGTCCCCGCCATCCTCAAGTTTGACTCCTGATAGGAAAGGAGTCAGAGCAGACTTGCAGTTTTTGATGTGAAATCTCTCAAGGATATCTCATGCATACTTGGCCTGAGACAGTTTGATGCCTAATGCATCCTGGCCTATCTCGAGTCCAAGGAAGAAGTGTAGTGGACCCATGTTCTTCATTAAAAACTTGTCATGTAGAATCCTCTTGACTGCAGAAATCACTAAAATCGAGCAACCAGTAATTAACAAATCATCAACATACAGAACTAAGAGTAAAAGTGAATCAATCGTCCTAATCATGTAGACATTCGGGTCTGATTTACAACATATAAAGTTTCGAGGCAATAGGTAGGAATCCATCTTGGCATACTATGCCCTTAGAACCTGCTTGAGGCCAGAAAGGGACTTCTTCAGTCGACAGACCAAAGATGAGCTCTGCATAAATACCTGGGGATGATCCATATAGATCTCCTCAGAGACATCACCATGAAGAAATGCATTCTTCACGTCCATTTGATGGACTTCCCATCCCTTGGATATTGCAATGGAAAGTGCCAATCATATGGAATCCATATTCTCTACTGGAGTGAAGGTCTCATTATAGTCAATCCCATGCACTTGTTGAAAGCCTTTGGAAAAAATATTGGATTTGTATATGCTAATCTGTCCATCCATTGCGCTCTTGGTCCTGTAGACACATCTGCATCTAACAAGTTTCCTCTCAGAAGGAAGGGGAATCAGTTCCCAAGTCTAGTTCTTGAGGAGGGAGTTGTACTCCTCCTACATGGAAGATTCCCAAAAGGGATTTCCAACAGCCTCGCCATAAGATTGTGGATCTGAAGACTGAACCAAGAAAAGATGCCTGGAGGGAAATGGTTCAGTAGAAGTGAGTACAAAATGAGGCTCCTCAAAATCATATCGAGTCCTCCTAGTATCGACTGGATCACCAACGAGATCCCTTGCATCCTGAAGAGTAGTATGTGCCCACTTGGGCCTCTCCTCTGGCTCTGCAACTACATCTGGATGCTCTAACTCTGCATCTGACTATATTGACTCTGTATCTGAATCATCTGAGTCCTCTGAATTATAACTCTCATCTGAAGAAGATTCGGCATGTGCATTCTCATCATCTCAGATAGGTGGAAGAATGAAGGTGTCTGCATGCGGTTGTTGAGGTACATGTGAGACACTTTCCTAGAATTGGACACTTCGCTTAATGATGAGACGGTCCAAGGAAAGATCAATAAGTCTATATCCCTTCACACCATCGGGGTATCCAGCAAAAATACACTCAGTTCTCTGTGGATCAAGTTCCTTCCTCTTTTCAGAGGGAATCCAGGCCCATGCACATGAATTGAAAATATGAAAGTGGTTCACTTCTGGTTTGAGGCCACTCCAAGCCTCGTAGGGGATATTATCTTTGACATATCTAATGGGATATCTGTTTTGGATGTATGTTTCACAATTAAGTGCTTCGTCTTATAGTCTCTGTGGTAGTGACTTTGCATGTAACATGCAAGATGCCATCTCCTTTAGAGATCTGTTTTTCCGCTCAACAACTCCATTTTGCTGCGGAGTACAGGGAACTGTGTGCTGCAATTGAATCTTTGTCTCATGGAAAATATTATGGATCTCATGATTGACATACTCTCCCCCGTTATCAATTCAAAATACTTTGATTTTATTTCCGGACTGTGTCTCAACTAGGGATTTGAAATCTTTGAGGTGTTGGAAGGCCTCAGATTTTTGCCTGAGAAAGTAAATCCATGTAAAACATGAGAAATCATCAACAAAAATGAGAACAAACCTTGCTTTGTTGATATATGGATGTGGAAAAGGACCCATAAGGTCACTATGGATCATATCTAAAGGCACGAAAGCTGTCTGAGACTTTCCTTGTCGAATTTCTCTTGAGGGTGTTTTCCAAGAACACATCCCTCACATACTCCCATAGAGAAATGGATGTCTGATATACCATCAACCAATATTTTCTTTCTAATTTGTTGCATATATATGAAATTCAAATGTCCAAACCTTTCATCCCATATCCTACTACTTTCATCAGCATGGGTAAGCAGTAAAGCAGAATCTAGTTCAAAAAACTCAGAAAATATATACAATCTAGATTGATGATTTACCTCACCGATAGCAACCCTAGAGTTGGTTTTAATGTCATAGATGTCCAATGCATTTGATTTGAATACAAAATTCTTTCTGGTGCCATAATTCATCATATGAGACATGGAGAGAAGGTTGACGTAAATTTTGGGAACATGGAACGCATTTTTGAAGCTTCTATTGGTGAGTTCAATCCTTCCTTTGCCAGTGACTTCAATTGGAGAGTTGTCCCCCATCAAAATAGGAGGATCTTTGCATGCATCCAATGAATAATAGACTTCTTTTGTGGCATCCATGTGATGTGATTCTCCTGAATCTGCGATCCAAGCATCAAGAGAGGAGTTGATGTCAATCAAGGAATGGCTAGAATTTCCTTTATTGGGATTTTGATCTTTTGGCTTCTTCTTCTTGGCACCCTCGGGGATGCGATCTCCAAGGTTGTTTTGCTGAATTATTTTAGTCATTGGATCTATTTTTTTTTGCATGCATGCGGATTTTGGATGGAATCCTTTGTGACAATATATGCATTTCTTCCCTTTTCTTCCCTTTTCCCCTTTGGATCTAGAGGCATAGGTGAAGGGTTTTGAGTACCCTTCCTTCTTCGGATTTGCATGATATTTCCTTTTTCATTTATCTTTAGATTTGTGATATTGATGGCTTCCATATTGCATAGTAATTGCATGAACCTTTGGGCCTTTGATGTTTCCCATGTTGATGAGCTTGGTTTTCTCTTGTGTCAGGGATTCGATAAAGTCCTCAAGAGAAGGAATCTTCCAGGGGGCTCCAGAGGTGAATGTGACTTAATGTAATGTGGACATGAAAAAAGAGAATTTGGGAATAAGTTTGGAGAGAATGGTGAGAACCATTTGTTTCTCCTCCTTATATTTAGCAATCCCACAAGCTTTGAGTTGCGACAGTAAATCCTTGAATTTTGTAAAGAAATCTTGGATATTTTTTAAGATTTTTGGATCCAATGTGAGCAATTCCACATCAAGCATGTGTCCCCTCATATCATCCTATTTGCCAAAGATCCCTTCCAAGGTGGTCCAGGCTTCATTGGGAGTCTTACAGGAACATATTTGAAAAAGGAGATCGGGAGAAATAAGACTGCAAATTGTTCTGAATGCTTCATCCATTCGATTTAAGTACTTGGATTTTTCTATGGATGATGTCAGTTTTGTGTCTATATTCAAGGTTAACCCGTACAATCCTCTAGTTTGGATATTTATGACTATTTTATCCTTCCATGCAAAGTAGTTGTAAAGTGTAAGAATTAATTCTTTTGGGAAATCTATCTTTCTGTTGTCTTCAATCTTTTGTACCTGCAAAAACATTGGTGTAGATTTTTCTTAGCAGCCTATCGGCTCTAATACCATGTAAATGTGTTGAACCTGCACAAAATAGATCTAGCTAGAAAATACTACACATATTTGTAGGGGGAAATTGAGAAAGAAGAAGAAGGAGAGAAAGAATGGAAGAATTTTCATTAACTGTAATGAATAATGAATAATTTACACATGATATACTTTGTATAACTCAATGAATGTGCACTGGAGGAGAACCAATGCACCATAGTGGTGGTCTAGAGTTATATGGACACACACAAACAATTACGGGAGTGAACTTCCACCTAGTCTAGTCTCTCAGGCAGTTATGAGAGTGAACTGCCACCTAGTTGAGTTAACTAGTCAACCACTCTTCAGTTAACTGATTGAACATAGTGTAGTGAGGAGTACATCAAGAAATCGAGGGTAATGTGCCAGTCTAGTGATGATCCCAAGACAAGTGTGCATTAGCATGGTGATGATCCCAATGTTGCATGGTGACAAAACCAATGCAACATCTAGACCCAACTCAACTAGTCAAACTGAAGTGTCAACTGAAGAGAATATTCTCCAGGTGGAATATTCTCCCCGAAAATATAGGAGACTGTATAATGACTAATTAGGACTAATAAACAAGGAAAAACCTTAGGAAAAAGAAATCCTAGGTGTGTGAAGTAACTCCAACAACTTCATGATGTTTTTTTCATATTTACTTAATGTTTGATGATTGTTTCTTTAAATGCAATTATGATTTTGTTCTATTTATGAATGTAATTAATAATTTTATTTCCGAGTGAAATATGTTCATTTATTAGCTACACAACTAGGACTAGGACCTAAGCTTGGGACTAGGATGCAAACTTATGATCGTGACCTAATATTAGGACCAATAGTTGAGTTTAGGGCCAATGAGCTCAAGATCAATACTTGATCTCGGGACAAGGGCTTGAGCTCAAGATTGGGGCCATACCTAGATTAGGACCTTAGCTACTAAAGTAGAGTTCACAACTAAGAATTTAGTTTAGGATCAATATCTGGCCTATGATTAAAATCAAGATTCTACTTGAGTTTAAGACTATAAACTTTTCGTTTTGTTATTCTTAAATAAAGATTTTGGTTGATATCTACTAATGAAATTTCAACACAGTGTTTTAACATCATAAGTAACATTTGTGGAATAATTTTCAACCAAAAAATCAGTTTTCAACTATATTTGTAATGGCCATTTCCTTTGAGTTTTGACCTAAAAAATGAAGTAATAAATAACGTAATGAACAATTTCAACAAAAAATCCATGGCAGTTTCAACCATTTCAAACTAAAATATTTTGACTAAATTATCAACCATGCTTCAAACTATATTGAAAATATTAACCAAAAATTAGGTCACAAAACAAGTTGACAAATTAATAAAAATAACTTGAAAAAAAAATTATGAATGAAATTTTGGCCTTTATTATAGGCATAAAACTAATATGTTTTGACTAGTCTAGATAAAAAAATAAAGCTTATGACCGTGTGGGTGTGTGCTTTGAGCTATATTTTTTTTTTGCAAAAAGATTACCTTTTCAACCAATCTAGGATGAAAATAAAGCTTCTAGTTATATATACATGCATATATATGTGTGATCTTAGATTTTTCTTATTTAACTATAGTGTCCTTACAGTGTCCTCCAATCTGTGTGGCCTTATATAATGATAATGTTTTCCCACCAACATCTTAATTGAAAAAAACACTAACACTATAAGTTAAAATCTCTATCCTTCAGTATGCCTAAATCACTTGTATCAACTTACTTGTATTCATCATGACAAACTCTAAGTAATAAGGAGGACATGAAACATGTCCTCATGTAAAATCTATGTCCATCACTATGTCTAACTTGCCTCTCATTATTATTCTTGAGAGTAATTGAACCCTGATAATATATATATATATATATATATATATATAT